>JBBBDQ010000895.1:2740000-2787500 GCA_037127315.1 Ascarosepion bandense | reverse complement strand
TAGATAAGCATTTCCCCAAACATAACCCTCTAAGCAAAATATTCAGTAAAAATACAATTAAACTAAGCTAGAGCTGCTCCAATAATCTCGAAAAATAATTAAAGTACATAACAACAAAATATTAAAAGCACACAACAAAAATAACTTCAACAGTAATACCAGTCCTGCCCATAATAACAACCTCTGTAACTGGAGAAACCCTAACCAATGCCCCATGGCCAATAAATGTCTAACGAAATCCTTGAGATAAATGTGTTCGATTTCATCCATGGAGAATCCTAAGGATAAAAAAAATGTATATCGGAAATACCATGAACGTATTTTAAAAAGCGATTATACAATCACCTCTCATCCTTCAATAACAAAGAAATCATGACATCTCTCTCCAAATACTATTGGAAGTTAAAAGACGAAAATAAAACGCCTAAAGTTAAATGGAAATCCTTAAACAAGCAAGAACAGCTAAATCTATAAAGGACCATGCTTCCTCTGTTTTCAAGAAAAAATTGAGATCCTTAAATATATGAACAGTAACAAGCTTTTAAACTAGAGGCATGAAACCACAGTAAATTGCAAGCACATTAGAGAACTAACATTACAATCATGCTAAAAAATACTATAATAACCAGAGCTAGGACCCCATATAAAAAAATTCTATAGAAATATCGAATAGAGTAAGGTTTAATATTCATAATTAAATTAGAAATTTTTCTCTAAATAAAATTAAGAATTTTATAGAAGTAATCGATTTACTAAATTATAAAGTAAGGTTAATCGCCATAATTAGATGAATTATATGCACTGTCCTGAATACACACTAACTTCAATTATTACCTTAAATACAAACACACCTATTACCCATCCACCTATTACCTTAAATACAAACACACCTATTACCCATCCACCTATTACCTCAAATACAAACGTTCTACTTTCCCCCGACATAAATTTCTACTTATTACGAACTTATTACTCGCATTTATCTACTACCTAAAGAACCATAACATTAAAATTTACCTCTTACATTAAATTTTACCACAAATGGTGATATAATTAAAATTTGAAATTTAATAGAAAAAATCGGTTTCCAAACTGTGATCTAATTAAGATTTAAAATTTATTGAAAAATCGACATCCTAAATTCAAAATTATGATTAAATATACAAATTTAGATTATTTACAAAAACCCTACTGATATAAAAATATTAACTTGTTCCTCTAAGAAATCCTAAAAGACATATATATATATATATATATATATATATATATATATATATATCCTCTAAGAAATCCTAAAAGACAGTCTAGTCACAAGATATATATAAATAAAACTTACACTCCCTATACCAAAATTCTAAAGGTCAATCAGCAGTACTTGTTCCCTTGTCACTTAACACACACCACATACACAATTGACTAGATATAAGAATAGAAATTTAAAATTTAAAATTTAATAGAAAAAACGGTTTCCAAACTATGATCTAATTAATAATTAAAAATTAAAAAATTGATAGAAAAAATATATTCCCTAAATCCAAAGTTAAGATTAAATATACAAACTTACATTAATTATAACGACTCTGCTAAAATAAAAATATCCGGCGCCACACAATGCCGGCTCTTCTAAGAAATCCATAAAGATATAGTCAGGTCTCTAGTTAATAAAAACTTACAAGATCAAATCTGTCTAGAAATCAATGACTCTCATGAATCAACCACCTTAAAAAACACCCTCTTCAAAAATCCCAACGGTCAGAGAGACTTATTCCCCTATAACTAACCCCTACCAACACCTCGAACAAAACTAAACAAATATAAGTAAAGAGGCTTTCCATTACTTTACACACCGCCTGATGAGACATTGAAGTTTCAAAGTTTCAATGTCGAAACAAATGTACCTTTGTCGCGGATATATATAGAAAAATTATGTACATGTTCTAAAATTTAATTTATAATATATATATATATAGTCGTTGAGATCTGAAAAAGAAATCCTCGACAGGTAGTCGAGAGCCAAGGAAAATTTATTCGCCCCAAAATCATTTTACTCAAATAACTCAATTTCTTAATAATCGCCTTACGCAGACAAAGCGCGAATCGCTGATGGAAAACAAAAAATGAAAGTTTAATTAAAATTTCCAACGTGTTTGAAAGGATTTAAAATTTGTTTAAAAATGATAACAACAAAATTTGATCTTTTCTCTTAATAGTAGCATAAACATTTTGATGATAAATATTTGTTTTTATTAAGTTTGAGCCCTTTTAACATCATGATATGCTGATTATTTTAGCAATTGAGTGGAGGTACCTACATTCGTAGTTTCTTTCTTCTGTTTGACTACAACCTCCATCTCATACATGATAAAAAATAACAAATCTGATTTTATCAACGATTTTCTATAAAAAAAATTACTTGTATTTGTTTTTCCGTGCGTGGTTGAAAGAAGTATGCGCATTTACTTTTTCTTTCCTTCAAATGTTTGTTTTTACTTTTCGGAAGCGGGGAGGAAATTGCTGTTGCGTCACTGATAATATATTTCCAAATAAGTTCTATAAATCTGTGAACGTCTTTAATCTGGGCGACAGAGACATTTTGGCTTCACTCTAGAAGCCTTAATTAAACGAATGTTTACACTGACCGGCCAGACATGAGACCAAAGAGTTCAATAATGTAATTGTCAGTCATTCTAAGTAACTTGTGAATCTTCAATGGCATACGATTGGGTTGTAAATGGAATCAGATTTCTTTGCGAAATTTTTAATCCTCCGCGGGCGAGTAAATCAATAAACTTTAATCGCCCAATTAAGTTTTTAATCGACTGTTTCGATCGGGCAAGTGAAATCTCAAAGGCTACATATATATATATATATATATATATATATATATATATATATGTATGTATATATATATACTCTATGAATTTTTTTAGACATTCTACAATTTTATGGGTAATACGTATTTCCCAACCAGAAGAAAAAAGCTGCTCGTCAGACCCAAAAGATACAACAGCATCATGTTTCCTTCTTGCTGCAAAATACGTATTACCAATAAAATTGTAGAATATCTAAATTTCTTCTAGATTATATTACTTAAATAAATAAATTTAACATTGAGTTCTTTTGAGTTCATCTCTATCGGAATTTACCTGACTTATATACCAAGTATTCCACGTGATATATATATATATATATATATATATATATATTGCCTATTTAAAAAGGCACGAACTGATTTGGGGTGGGGGGCAACACATCGTCGAAAAAAAAAGAGTTAGCGCTAATTATAACGAAAAAATAGTATTTCTCACAGAAATAAAAATAATAGACGAGGTGGAAATTTATGGAAGACGATTAAAACAACTCTAAACTTGTTTATAAATGGAACTTTATCTCTCTCTCTCTCTCTCTCTCTCTCTCTCTCTCTCTGTGTGTGTGTGTGTGTGTGTGTGTGTGTGTGTGTGTCCGTTACCTATAGACTCCAAAACGGCTGAACCGATTTTCTTGAAAATTTACACAGTTGTACTATAAGCGTCTGCGAGTGTTCTTAGCGAGGTTTTGTGTCGAGGTATCCCCGATCAATATCGAAAATCGATAATCGAAAAAATCGGTTTATAGAAGGAATGGTCCGATTTTAATCAAATTTGATACACTCATAGACAAAGACATAAGAAACGATATTCAGTGAAGTTTCAAGGTTGCAGTTCTTACAATAGTGCAAAAAATCGATAACATATATATATATATATATATATATATATCTAAAAGACAAGATGTTTGTGTGTGTCTGTTTATATGCCTGTATGTCTGTATTTTTTTCAGCTTTTTTATTTTAGTTTTTGCTTCGGGTTTGGCTCTAAGTAGGTATTATTGTTTGTTCTTAGTCTCAGTCATGATACCATTTACTCAGAGGACTTATTCAGCCTTTAAAATTCAGTTTACGACGAAAAAACTTATTTGATATCGATACCAGGAAATCAAAATTTGACTTACATCCATTCATTTTTCTTTCAGTCTATGGTTTCGCTTTAACTGGAAACAACTATTCCTTTTTAGTCTTTCGTGCCAACATCCAAAGAGTCTGAGTTCCAGGACCATGGATTAGTTTTAAACCTTTCATTACACCCGAGCAACGCCGGGCTATACTGCTAGTTTATTAATAAAATAATTCACAAATAAAAGAATAATAAACGGTTCCAAGTAGATATAAAATGGAAAAGATATTACTAACGATCCGCTTAATAAACAAATGGAGAAAATAAAATGCTCCCACCGTTTTCACTGTGCCAGTTGATATATCATGAATGCTTCAAGCACACGTAAAAGATGATGAGCGAACCGGTCTCTGTACAAAACTGTGAAAGAACCGTTTACACATTTACTCGCACAGTCTAGTTTGTAAAGCAAGGGTTGGCTTATGGCTGAATCATGAGCGGAATGAGTTGTCCTTAAAGAATAACTCACCATGTCCTTCCAGGACGTAGGCGATCATGGCTTTCCACATCTCCCTATCCCTGGTGGCTCCTAGCACGCTTTCTCCTTTTACACCACGCAACCCTCGTTCCGTCATTCACCTGATCAGGTCCTTCAGATATGTTATCCGCTGCTTTCCCCTGTCTTTCTTCCCTGTATCTGGCCTGTTAGTAACAGTTTCTCTAAACCCTCCTTCCTTATTGCATGACCCAGGAACTTTAGCTGTTTCTTCCTGATGATCAGTATGAATTTCCTTTTCGTTTCCATCCTTTCCGAAACCTCATCATTGCTCACATGCTCGAACCATGATATTCGCAGAATTCTTCTGTAGAATCACATTTCAATTGCTTCAAGTTTTTCCTTCATATTCGATGATATTGTCCAGCATTCACTGCCGTATTGAAGAACTGATATAACATAGTAATCCAGTACTATCTTCTTTGTTTCTAGCGAAATTGCCCTGTTTCTTAATACTTTACTCAACTTCTGGAATGCTTCCTTCGCCATGCCAATTCGGCTTTGGATCTGTGTCGCACTTTTTGTTACAATACCTTCCAGGTATTTCAATTTTTGTACGTACTTGATTTTAGTATCCCCCACCTGTATTTAGCATTTTAGGATGCCCTTTTTGCCAAATACAGGTGGGGGATACTAAAATCAAGCAGGTGCACAAAGTTAAATACCTGGGAGAATAATATCTTTGTTTTCAAGCCTCTACTGAAATTGAAATGTAGACATTTTCATGTTATCTTTGGGGAAAAAGTAGCATGATAGATAACATTGTTAGACTTACCTTTACCTTCAATTGGACAATTTTCCTTGCATCTGCAATTGCAGAAAGGTACAATACAGGGTTTAATATTGATTTCATAGAAATTTCTTAAAATTTTATTTGATTTACTCAACAAATGCTTTAACAAAAAAAAATACTTGTTACATAATAAATTTGATATTTAGTATAATAGCCTTTTGCTTTGATCACAGTCTTCATTCTATCAGACATTGACATCACAAGCTTCTTCAATGTATCTAATGATATCTCCTGCCAAGCAGCTTGTATTTGTTCCCAAAGTGTGTCTTGCAAATTAACATTAGTTTTATCAATTCGTGAGGGGAAATAAGAAAAAAGTCATTCATATCCAAGGATAATAGAATAACGAGTAATTTCAAAATTACTTTTTTTAATAGAAAATAGGAAAAATTAAATATAACTTCTTTTTAGTAAATTTCTTTTACACCTAGTTTTAAATAATCAATGTTTATTAGCAATTTACTTGGCTTTTCAACCTGTATTTGAATATCAGTGAGGTTTTTAGAAAAAATCACCCCCTGTCCTAATACTTTTGCGCACTACCGGTAGTGTGCAAAAGTATTAGAAGAGGGGTGATTTTAAACTTTATTTTGATGCTTCATAAAAGATAAATTAGTTCTTGTCCTATTACTTTATATACTAATATATATATATATATATATATATATCCCAAATAGTGAATGGTTAGACCAGCAAACGGTAATTCGAAAAAAGGACTCAGTGAACATCCAACACAAATTAACTGAATATGCAGTTATAACAACATGTTAAAGAACAAAAAGCACGACTAACTTGCTACCCAGGTTTCGACAACGCGGGTCTCTTCAGGCAAGCAGTAGTCTGCATGTTTGAAACATCAGTAGCAAGTAAGTAGTGTGTGTTCTGTTCTTTAACACACACACACACAAATATATATATATATATATATATATATATATATTATAAAAGTATGATAAAAATTATATTTTAATGTGTGCTATGTTCAGAGATAAACGTGCTGAATATCCCGGATAAAGCGTGTGTAAATATAAAAGTTGACATTGATATCAATTACAACTAACGACAGTCTGTATTATGCTTGAAGGTATACTTCAAACCATAAATTTAATGTTTTAAGCTTAAACACCATCTTCAGGCCTGAATATGGCGTTCACATTTTTGACCGGGGAGTCTACTCTTACACACACAAACACACAAGTGCGCACGCACACACGCACATACACTTCTATATATATATATATATATATATATATATATTGCAAAGTCATTGCAAATCGCCTGAAGACACCAATTGGTAGAAACTTAGTTCGCGAACTAAGTTTCTACCAATTGGTGTCTTCAGGCGATTTGCAATGACTTTACAATAATAATGTGAAGACACCACATGGTAGAAACCTAGGTCACGTAATGACTCGTTTACAAATGAAGAATATTCTAAAGTTCTACAATATAATTGTATAGTACACTTTGTCATACAACTGTATACTGGACTAATTATATTGTGACCAAAATCTAAGTAGTTAAACACTCAATCAATCAATCAATCAATCAATATATATATATATATATATATATATATATATATATAAAATTGGCCTTATTTATGAAAAGTGTTTAATTATAGTAGGCTATATTTAGAAATAATCATAGGAGATTTAGAAATCTAAATATATGTCTTTATGAACGGATATATTTAGATGTACGTATAAATACATAATTCTATATGCAAAATATATAAACCGGTACAAAAACCAGGTGAAATATTTATGTTTATCTTCTTTTTTTTTTATAATCATATCACCCCGAGCAAGGCGGTAACGCCAATGAAGCGCAGGGGGCTATGTAGGAAAGAAAAGATTGGAAAAGAGAAAGCCGGAAACCACATCCCAAGCAAGGAACAAGGGATGAGCCCCTTCACTTGTTCAATAGACGGGGATGGAGTGTGAAGAGGGCGATAGTTTAGTCTATCTACTTCAATTTAAAAAAAAAAGAAAACAGTGACGTGCGTTTTGGACATCAAACTGTCTTCTTGAATATGGTAAAAATTAAGCCATTTTGTTTTTATATTTTTATTTATTTTTATCCTCTTTTATTTTGCTCGTTTTTGTATAATTTCTAACTTTCATGTCTAATTTGATGGATTTTTTTCCTAGCAGAAATCTCTTTGACTAGACTTAACTAAGTTAAAACTTAGCAAGTCACTAACCTAATTTTTGTTTTTATTTCATTTTTAATTGGAGTAGATAAACTAAACTATCGCCCGGTTCACACTCCACCCACGTCTATTGAACAGATGAAGAGGCTAACCCCTTGTTCCTTGTTTAGAATGTGGTTTCTGGCTTTCTCTTTTCCAATCTTTTCACTGTTTTCTTTTTTTTTTAAATTGGAGTAGATAGACTAAACTACCGCCCGGTTCACACTCCACCTACGTCTATTGAATAGATGAAGAGGCTCACCCCTTGTTCCTTGTTTAGGATGTGGTTTCCGGCTTTCTCTTTTCCAATCTTTTCACTGTTTTCTTTTTTTTTTTAAATTGGAGTAGATAGACTAAACTATCGCCCGGGTCACACTCCACCCAGTCTATTGAACAGGTGAAGAGGCTCACCCCTTGTTCCTTGTTTAGGATGTGGTTTCCGGCTTTCTCTTTTCCAATCTTTTCACTGTTTTCTTTTTTTTTTTAATTGGAGTAGATAGACTAAACTATCGCCCGATTCACACTCCACCCACGTCTATTGAACAGGTGAAGAGGCTCATTAGCACTGTTAGCTAAGCAAGTAGATAGATAGATAGATAGATAGATAGATAGATAGATAGATAGATAGATGCAATTATTACTAGAATTTTATTCTTCTCCTCTAATGATTCAAGCGCATCAAGTGCATTGACAAGCAGGGAGATTTTAATAAAAATGAATATACAATTTGCAAAAGATGTCCATTTTCATTATTCGTCTCTATACTAACCTGTATTTCATAAATTGATATTTCTTTTCCTGAAACTCTATACTTATATTTCACGCCGTCATCTTTTTAATGCGTGTATTTAAAGACTAAGCTTTTATATAAACGTAAAAAAATCTTTAATCGTTAAAGACGTAACTTGACTGATGCAAACCGCAACGAAAATTGAAAGAATATAATATTGTTGCATAAAAACTAAACGAAGACATAAAAAATGGTGAAGAAGTGAAAGAATAATGGCGAGTATCGCTGAGTCATGAAAAAGACACACTTAACCAACAAACAAATAAAACGAATGAAGTAACAACTTCGATTTTGAAAATCTATTTGATATTAAATCCAAAGTAGAGAAAATGATGAATGGAGAACGAATTATTGAAGGAGTAGGAAGAGGATGAGTAGGAGGAGAGAAATGGGCGTTGTGTGAGAGAGGGTGAGGCGATGGGTCAGCAGATGATGAAAATGTGTTGGAAACATAAATCAGTTGAATAGAAACGAAGGAAATGCTAAAAGCAGGAGTGAAAAAGCAGGGAAATACGAACAGGTTAATATGGTAGGAACTATTAAAAAAAAGGGGCGAATTAGAAAAAAGAAAGAAAGAAAGAAAGAAATCAAACAAAGGAAAAATTATAAGACAGATGAAATCAAGACATGTAAAAAAAAAAGAGAAAAATGGGATTAATCAAAAAGCACGAGGAAAATTATAAGAAAGAAAGAAATAAAGAAAGAAAAAAATGCTTAGAACAATAGTAAAGAAAAGAAAGAAAGAAATAGAAAACGAAGAAGAAGCTGGAAAAATGTGAGAAGAAAGAAAGAAAGAAAGAAAGAAAGAAAGAAAGAAAGAAAGAAAGAAAGAAATGAAACACAGGAAAAATTATAAGATAGATGAAATCAAGACATGTAAAAAAGAGAAAAAATGCGATTAAGCAAAAAAACACGGGGAAAATTTTAAGAAAGAAAGAAATAAAGAAAGAAAGAAAGAAAAAAGAAAAAAGAAAGAAAGAAGTAGAAAAACGAAGAAAAAGCTGGAAAATATGAGAAGAAAGAAAGAAAAAAGAAAGAAATTTTAGGGCAATATTAAAAAGGTTAAAAAAACAAAAAAGAAAGAAATAGAAAAACTAAACAAAAAATGATACAAGAAAAATTCAAACGAATGAGTAGGAAAATGAGAATGAATGTTTCAAATAAAAAATAATAAATTTCAAATATTAAGTGAAATGAAAAATCAGACAAGAATGACTTGAAATATTATCAAAGGAGAGGCCAATGCAATTGAAATAAAATTAAAATAAAAACAAGAAAGTAAATATTTGAGGTTTGGCCTTTGAATGGCTTAAGCCTTGTTTGTTAAGAAAGAAAATGAAAAAAGGCAGATGTTACAACTCCTTATACAAAGAACGACCCCTCCCCTACCCCTCCAAAAAATGAAGAAAAAATTGGAAAAATAAGAATTATAGGAACGATGGTTAAAAGCTGGAGAAGAGTAAGTGCAAGATTGGCAAGTGTTATCGAATACAGCAAAACATCGAGGAATTAAAATTTTGAAAACAATATTTTTAAAATATGCATCAAATAGGAAGGCTATGAAAAAAGCAATCTGAATTTTTTCGACGGCCAAGAAAAAGACGAAAGATTAAACAAAAGGTGAAGAAATAGATTGTGAAAAACAAGTCACAACGGGGAAAAAAATTATTCAAAGAACAAAATGGCGTAATCTTTAAAGAGAAGATGAAAATAAAAAACATTAACAAATGAAATAAGTACCGAAGGAAAGAATTTAAGGAAAGGAAGGCGGAAGGCGAAAACTTAGTGTTAAAATCATCAAAGTATGATATAAGGTAGAAAAAAATATTCTTCAGCAATTAAAGAATGTCAGCAGATTGATGTAAATTATTGATGAACTCTCGTTAAAGGAGGTAAAAATATTCGTATTTGTTTATTAGGAACAGATGCAGAATCAAAGCGACACAACTATTGGCGGAGTGGTATATATGAGGGCAGGAGAGAAGGAGATAAAAGAGAAAGCCAAGTGTAAATAATATAAATTTAAATTGATAACAGTGAAAGGAAGTTAGTAAAGAAAAATCACCGAATACATAATCATATCAAAATTCCAACGCAGAATTATGATGAAAATTTCAGTAAAAGTTGAAGAAAGTAAACAAAAAAATATATACATTTAAACAGAAAATGGCCGACGCAGATGTTGCCGGTGCATCTCCAAACAGTGTCAATGGTCAGCGTTCAAGTCGAATTAAAAGAAGAAAGGATTTCGAACGCTCATTTTCAAAGCTAGTTCAATTCTGTAAATTAGCCCAACAGAATATTTGTACCAGAACAGAATATTCTGTTCTGGTACAAATATTCCAAGGACACGTAAATTACAATATATATATATATATATATATATATATATATATATATATATATATAGCATAGTGATGATCCACATATACTGTCTTAATATGTATAGGAAAGAATATTAAAACGTTTTGAGTTTAAAAATGTGTTTTTTTTTTACAGTATTTGTTTATTTCTACTATTATATTTTATATTTCAGACCGCCCTCGGTCCTTCATCAGAAACAAATGATTTTAAAATTTGAATTAGTAACGTATTTCGCGAGATTTCGCGAGAGCGTCAGTGAATAGTTTGTTTACATCACGTGACGCGTTTGTTTACATCACGTGACGCGTTTGTGGAGAGAGTTTTTGTTTTTACATCAAGTGACGTTGAAGTGACTGATGAAGAACCGAGGGCCGTCTGAAACATAAAATATAATAGTAGAAATAAACAAATACTGTCAAAAAACACATTTGTAAACTCAAAACGTTTTAATATTCTTTCCTATATATATATATATATATATATATATATATATATAAATCAAAATAGAAAGTGGTATCCTATTAATATTAAAGCTGATCCAACCAGTGGCTTGGATGTAAATAAAATTATCTATTTACAGAGCCAAATATGTTTATTTTCTCAAATAAAAATCCATAATTTTAAGTGTTGCATGATCATTCCTGTGAAATATGTTCGTTTCGTCGGTCGGTTAAGTGCCATACGTGATACACGCTTGGGTGATCATGTCTCGAAAGAGACATGACTGACTGGACAGAAGATTATCCCGCAGTAGGTTGCCATTGCTTTCTGCGGTAGATTGGTTGCCAGCCAAGGCTATAGAACCCAATCTGTCCTATTTTTTAACCCATAACTGGAGGGAGAAGAGATATATTCTATTACATTATTATATTAAGTATAATTAGTGGGGGATCAGTTTATTACTTAATAACAATAGAAAACCGATCCCCTACTTTATGTCCAGTACAAATTTTAAATATGTTTCCAACTATTATATTCAGTCAGTCAGTTAAGTGCCATATGTGATACACGCTTGGGCGACCATGTCTCGAAAGAGACATGACTGACTGGGCAGAAGATTATTCCGCAGTAGGTTGCCATTGCTTTCTGCGGGAGACTGGTTGCCGACCAAGGCTACAGAAGCCAATCTGTCCTATTATTTAATCCATAACTGGAGGGAAGAGACGGATTAATACCTTTCCCAAGGGTATTTGCGCGTAAGTGAATGCAAGGAATACGAGTGGAATTCGAACTCGGCTTCCCGATTTCTCGTTCCGAGCCGATATCCACTGCACCACGACGCACATCCTTTCGTTTCGTCAGCGATCCTTTTATTATGGAAAAGTTAAAAACGTTTTTCATATAATGGAATATCACTTAAAAGAAGAAAACAAAAGAAAATATCTATCTATCTATCTATCTATCTATATATATATATATATATATATATATATATATATATATATATATACGAGTGAGTATAGAATGAGGAGAGAAAAAAAATAAATTTTTTCCGTCCAAAACATTAATTTAAAACAGTGCTCGATATATGATGTATAGAGCTGTGAATATTTATTATAAATTGTTTTAGAACATGGACATAATTTCTTCTATATATGTCCTCTTCTCTACAATAATATGGCTGTTTCAGTGTTTGGACTCAAACACTTCATCGGGAGAAATAAAGGTTTGGAATCATTCTCTGTTTATATTTGGTTCGTTGTTGTTGTGGGGGTTGGTTGGGGGTATTGGTAATTAAGCGAATGTGTCTCTCGTTTTGACCGTTAGACTTTTGAAGAATCTGGTGTGTAAGTGTGAAATTGTTGATTAATCGTATTATCTGTTGGAATGTACGTTTTATCGGTCGGGTATATCTTTTGGTTAGAATTTCTAAGAGGGCGGCGTGTTGAGTGGTCATTTTTATGGTTGGCCTGGAGAACGTATTTAAAAAGCACTTTTACAATCACATCTCATCCTTCAATAACAAAGAAAAACAAAGCATGTCATCTCTCTCCAAATACTTTTGGAAATTAAAAAACGAAAATGAAACACCTAAGGTCAAATGGAAAATTCTCAAAAAAGCAAGAACAGCAAAATCCATAAAAGAACCATGCTTTCTTTGCCTTCAAGAAAAAGTAGAGATCCTTAAATATATAAATAGTAACAAGCTCTTAAATCAGAGAGACGAAACCACAGTAAACTGCAAGCACATTAGGGACCTAACCCTACAATCATGCTAAGAAATACTAAGAGTTTGATTAGATATTCTCATTAGAAAATATAAAAAATTCTATAGAAAAAAATCGATCCAATAAATCCTTAAAGGAAGGTCTATCACTAAAGCCTACAACAATAACCTTACTTAACACAATAACATTACTTAAATACAAAAATATTCCGTTCCAGAAAAATCAAAAATTAAACAAATGGCTTCCAAACTTGAAAAAGAATCAAAATTCATAGAGTCAAAATTAAGATTAAATATACTACTTCAGAATAATTATATCATACACAAAAATAAACTGTAAGGACACGTAAGATCTAACCCTACAATCACACTAAAAAGTACTGGATATTTGAATAGATATTTTTCTAATTATAAAAGATAAAAAATGCTATAGAAAAAATCGATGTAATAAATCCTTAAAGTAAGATCTAATGTCCGCAAAAATATCTAAATAAATAAAATATATAAAAAATTAAAAGAAATAAATAAGATTCCAAACGATAATTTATAGAAAAAAGAATATATTAAAAAAATTAAAGAAAAAACCGACCCTCTAAACTTAAAATTAAGATGAAACTTACAACTTTATACAAAAAACTGATAAAACGCGAATTTGCATTTACTTCCTAAAAATGCAAATTTAGATTTCTTGAAATAACTTCGCCTAAATACAATAATACTCCAAACTTGAATATAAAATTAAAAAAATATAGTTAAAAAAAAACCTATAAAATAAAAAAATATCCCATACCGAAAAAATCAAAATTGAAAGAAAAAACACCCCACCCCTATCACGTCTATCTAAGAAACCCCAAAGTGAAAACCTAGACACAGGATCAAAGTAAATACATGAATTAGGTCCACTAACAGCAGACATCAATCAATTAAACGATAGCCAACCATAAGAATGACAATTCAACACGAATCCCTCTTAGAAATTCTAACCGGAAGATATGCCCGACTGATAGGACGTACATTCCAACAGATAATACCATTAATCAACAATTTCGCACTTACACACCGGATTCTTCGAGGGTCGAAGGGTCAAAACGAGAGACACATTAACTTAATTACCAATAACCCCAACCAACCCCCACGACAACAACGAACCAAATATAAACAGAGAATGATTCCAAACCTTTATTTCTCCCTATGAAGTGTTTGAAGTCCAAACACTGAAACAGCCATATGATTGTAGAGAAGAGGACATATATAGAAGAAATTATGTACATGTTCTAAAACATAATTTATAATATGTATATATATATATATATATATATATATATATGTGTGTGTGTGTGTGTGTGTGTGTGTGTGAGAGAGAGAGAGAGAGAGATTAAATAAATTGCAAACATTATGTTTGCTTATTTTTAACAAAATCCGATCATACCCACGGATAATCTTATTACAATCAAAATAAACTAAAAATTTCTAGACATCTGCAACAACATTCCTGTCTACATTCACAATATAAAAAATAATAATCGATAATACAACTATCCTACTCCAAGAAAACAACAAAAGCAAAATAAATCTATCGAAGCAATATTCATCAAAAACTTAAACGGTCAATTAATAGAATCAGCTATGAATACTGTAGTAATGTTCTAAAATGTTTGTAAAATGGACAGTTTTTTCATGCTTTAACACATGCATGACTATGTCATTACAACATATAAAAAAATTCCATTTTGGATAATTTTCACGTTCTAATGACCGTTAGCAACCGTTATATTTGAAGTAGAAAAAATGTACAGTAATTTTTAGCAACACAGTTTTCCGGTTACATTTGTTACCATAACTCAAACGCCTGAAAATAATCTCCTAAAGAGGCTGAAAGTACTTGGGTACCTTGAGAAATGAATAAAAATAACATATATAATTAAATTTGATAAATTATATAAAGTTCTACAATATTTATTGTATTGAGCACTTTTTTTAAAGTAAATGCCAGAGAACTCAAAATCGTAAAAACTTCGCTCCTGTTTTTACCTGGATTTATATATATTGATTGATTGTTTAATTATTTAGGTTTTGCTCAAAATAAAATTAGACCAGTGCACATTTGTATTTGAAAGTGTTCCATACAATTATATTGTAGAACTTTTGAATATTTTTCATTTCTAAACGAGTTATTACGTAACCTAGTTTTCTACCATGTCTTCAGGCGATTTGCTATAATAATAATAAAAAAATTATATATATATATATATATATATATATATATGCAAGTTAAGCCAAAGTGAAAAAGCCAACATACAGTAACATCAATTATGAATACGGTCAAAGTGAGCTGACCGTGTTTAAAAAATAAAACAATACTATCTCTAGATGCATATACAGGGTGTAAACGATAAATTGGCAGTAATTTCAATCCGCAATTTAGTTTTTTTAAAGCGGCATTATCGATCTGAAATATTAGTTGCTGTACTCTTTAGAGTCCAGATTAGCTACCTAAAAATACTAACAAAATGAGTGCTAGTGTAGAATTTAACCATAGAATGGTCATTGCTGAATTGTTCCGCGCCGGGCATAAGACGTCTGAGATTATCAGAGACACTGGCTATGCTCCTAGGACTGTTTATCGTGTTGTAACAAACTTAAGGGAAGGTAAAGACATGCAAAGGAAGGCTCACATTCCGAGAAGTGATAAAATCCACACCAGAAGGTTTCTCAGTGGCTTGAAACGATCCATTACAGCAAATCCATCACAGTCAATGGTTGACCTGGCGAAAAAGCGGAATGTGACCAAAATGACCATTTCTAATACAGTACGGAAAGATCTTGGGATGAAGTCATACTGCAGACGACGTCGTAACATTCTTAAAACGAAATCTAAGACCATTCGTAAAGAGAGAAGCCCCTTGCTACTCAATCACCTGAAACACTATGGTGGAACCGTTCGCATTTTTGTGGACGAGAAAAAGTTTGTGGTAGACGAAGTCACCAACCGCAGAAACTCGAGAGTTATCGCCATTGACCCTTCTTGTGTTCCTCCAGTCATGCAGAGTAAACACCCTGCCTCTGTCATGGTGTTTGGAGCTATTGGGAAAGTCATGCCCCGTCACTTCATTGAAGTTGGCCTGAAGATCAATATGGCGGAATATCTGAAGATTCTGGAGTAAGTTCTCTTACCCTGGATTAAGAAGAACTACGATCCCAACAAAGTGATATTCCTCCAGGACTCTGCACCTGCTCATGGATCAAAAACAGTGCAGACCTTCTTGAAGAGAGAGTTGCCGTTTTTTGTGCCCTCAAATATCTGGCCCTCTAGTTCGCCAGATTTGAAACCCTGCGAGTATTGGTTATGGGGCGATGTTGAGAAAGTCTCTAATGCTCGCCCCCATAACAGTGTGGCCTCACTGAAGACCTCCGTAAGGCGAGCATTCCGCGATATCAAGAAAGAGTCAGCTGTCAAGGCCTGTCGTGCTTTTAGGGCTCGCATTCAACAAGTTGTGGACGAAGAAGGTGGACGTATAGAATAAAATGTTTGTATTTAATAAAACAGTTAAATAAACATACACAAATCTTAAATGTCTTTAAATGTCCCTTCTTTATCAAGGTTTAAAGTCTGAGATCTCAAACTGCCAATTTATCGTTTACACCCTGTATAAAAAAATCCACGCATTCAGTTGAAATGGTTTTAACACTTTAACTAAGTTAGTACTTATATATGAATGAAATCTTCTGTCAGATGGTCGGCGACTAAACCGGCTCTCCAACTTCTTGTAAGTGAGGCGTATGGTTACCTACACTCTAGCCTAAACCTAGCATAAAACTTAGCTCACGACCTAGCCCGTTAACCTAGACTTAGCCCTAAGCCTAGACTTAAGCTTAACCCTAGTACTAGCCCTAACCCTTGTCTTAATCTTAGCTCCAGCTCTAGCCCCTTACTCTTTACCCTAGCCCTAACCATATTTCTAAACTTAGGTCTAGCTCTAGCCACATATCCCTGGCCCCAATCCTAGCCTAAACTAAATTCTAAGTCTAGGTTTTGGGTTAGGGCTAGGATTAAGCAGAAGATTTAGGGTTAGGGCTAGGATTCAGGGGCTAGGGCTAGAGCTAAACTTAACTCTCGGGTTAGAGCAAAGATTAAGTGGGAAGGACTAGAGCTAAGAGTAAGGCTAGGGTTACCACTAGGGCTGAGGGTAGTGTGGCTAAGGCTAGAATTTATTTTAGGCTAGGTTTAGGGCCAGGTATATGTGGCTAGGGCTACACATAACCTTAGGGATAGGGTTAGGTTTAGGGTTAGGGCTAGATATAAAGGGTTAGCGTTAGAGTTAGGTTTAAATGGCTACGGGATAGGGTAGAGCAAAGGTGAGTGCTAGGGTTAGAGTTAAGGTTAAGGCTAGTGTTAGGGTTAGGGCTATGGTTAATTGGCTTGGGCTAGAGCTAAGCTTAAGTCTAGCTTTTGAGGTAGAACTAGGTTTAACGGGCTAGAGTTGTGGTTAAGGCTAGGGTTAGGGCTAGGGCTAAGTTTAAGTGGCTAGGGCTAGTGCTATGGTTAAGAATAAGGTTGATGCTAGGGGTAAGGTTAAGGCTAGGTTTAGGGCTATGGCTAGTGTTATTGTACTAGGGCTAGACCTGAGGTTAATGTTAGGGTAAGGGTTACGGGTAGGGTGAAGTAACTAGAGCTAGAGCAAAGATCAAGTCTAGGGTTACAATTTGAGGAAGGTTAAGGTGCTAGGGTTAAGTTTAAGGCTGGGGTAAAGTCTAGTGCTAGGGTTAACTGACTAGACCTATAGGTAAGGTTAAGGCGATGGTTAAAGCCAGGGAGAGTTTTAAGTGACTAAGGCTAGAGCTAAAGATAAGGCTAGGGTTAGGTTTAGTGCTAGAGTTAAGTGGCAGGGGCTAGAGGTAATGTTATGACTAGAGTTAGGGTTAGGCTAGGGTTAAAGGTCTAGAGCTTGAGCTAAGGTTAAGACTGTTGTTAAGGCGCTAGGTCTACAGCTAAGGTTAAGGCTAAGTTTAGGCTCAAGGTTAAGTGGCTAGGGCTAGAACTAAGGTTAAGGCTAGGGTTAGGGCTGGGGCTAGCAGTAAGGGGCTAGTACTAGAGTTTAATTTAGTCTAGGCTTATGGCGAGGTCAAAGGTTAGGGCTACTTCTAAAAGTTAAAGCTATTGTTTGGCCTAGGGTTAAGTGGCTAAGGCTAAAGCTACAGCTAATGTTACGGCTAGGGTTAGGGCTTGCACTAGGTTTAAGTGGCTAGTGTTAGAGCTATAGTTAGGGTTAAGGAGCTAAAGCTATAGCTAAGGTTCAGTCTAGTTTTAGGGCTAGGGCTAGGGATAAGGTTAAGTGGCTTGGGCTAGAGCTAAGATTAAGGCTAGGGTTCGCGATAGGGCTTGATTTAAGGGGCTAGAGCTATGGATAATGCTAAGTCAATGGTCACGTATAGGGCTAAGGTTTAGTCGCTAGGTCTTGACCTAAGTTTAATCTAGAGTTAAGGTTTTGGCTAGGGTTATGTGTTTAGGGCTAGAGCTAATGTTAAGGCTATGTTTTGGGCTAGGTCTAGGGTTAAATGGCTAGTATCAAAGCTACAGTTAATGCTAGGATTAGGCTAGGGGTTGGTGTATCGATAAGGCTAGAGTTGTGACTAGGTCTGGAGCTAAGGCTAGAGCTAGGGCTAGGGTTAAGTGTCTGGAGCGAGAGCTAATATTAAGGCTAGGGTTAGGACTAAGGCTAGTGTTATATGGATGAGGCTAGAGTGAGTTTAAGTAGGCTAGAGCTAGGGTTAAGAGGCTAGATCTTGAGCTAATTTTAAGTTTATGGTTAGAGCAAAGGCTAGAATTAATGGGCTAGTGCTAGAAGTAAGGTTAAGACCAGGGTTAAGGCCAGGGCTAGGGTTAAGTGGCTAGGGCTAGAGCTAAGATTAAGGTCAAGGCTAGGGTTAAGTTTCCAGGGCTAGAGATAAGGTTAAGGTTAGGGGTAAGGCTGGGGTTAGGGTAATGAGCTTGGGCTAGATCTAATGTTCAGGGTAGGGTTAGGGCTAGTTTTAAGAGGCTTAGGATAGAACTAAGTTTTAGGATAGGGTTAGAGCTAGCTTTAGGGAAAAGGGGCTAGGGCTTGAGCTAAGTTTAAGGCTAGGGTTAGGGATAGGGTTAAGGGGCTAGCGCTAGAGCTGAGGTTAAGACTTGCGTTTAGGGCTAGTGTAGGGTTAAGTTGCTAGGCCAGAGCTAAGGTTGTCAAGGCTAGTGTTTGAGCTAGAGGTAAGGTTTAGGGCCTAGCCATAGATTTAAACCTAAAGTTTAAGTCTAGGTTTAGAGCTATGGCTAGGTTAAGTTGTAGGGCTAGATTAATTTTAGCTCTAAAGGTAGGGCTTAGGCTACGGTTAAGGGGCTAGGGCTAGGGCTAAGGTTAAGTCTAGGGTTAAAGCAAGGGTAGGGTTTAGTGGGTAAGGCTATAGATAACTTTTAAGTTATGGGTTAGAGCTCAGACTAGGGTTAATTGGCTAAAGCTAGAACGAAGTTTAAGGCTAAGGTTAAGGCTAGGGCTAGGGTTAAGTGGCTAGGGTTAGAGCTAACATTAAGTCTAAGGTTATGGCTAGGGCTTGGGTTAAGTGGCTAGGGCCAGAGTTAAGATTAAGGCTAGTGTTAGGGCTAGGGTAAAATGGTGTGGGATAGAGCTAAAGTTAAGGTTAGAGCTAGGTCTAGGGATAAAGGGCAAGGGATAGATGTAAGGTTAAGTCTAGGGTTATGGCTAGAGCTAGGGTTAAGGGCTAGGGTTACAGTTAAGGTAAAGTCTTAATCTTATCTCTAGCCCTAAGCCCTTAACTCTAGCTCTAGCTTTAATACTATATTTAACCTTATCTATAGCCCTAACCATGAAAGCCTAGCCCTAGAGCTAACTCTACCATTAACCTTCACTCCAGCTCTAGCCCCTTAACCCTGGCCCTAACCCTAGCCTTAACCTTAGCTTTAGCTCTAACCCCTTGAACATAGGACTAGCCCTAACTCCTTACTTAAAATTAGATCTAGCCTTAGCCACTTAAACCTAGCTCTAGCCCTAACATTAGCATTAAACTTAGCTCTAACTCTAGCCACTTAACTCTTTCTCTAGTCCTAACCCTAGCCGTAGCCCTTACTTCTGCCTTAACCTTACTTTTGCCTTACTTTAAGTTGCTCTAGTTCTAGCAACTTAACCTCATGACTAGCCCTAAACCAAGCATTACCCTCAGCTCCAGATTTAACTCCTTAACTCCAGCCTTAGCCCTAACTTTTGACTTTATCATAGCTCTAGCTCTAGGCCCATATTCCTAGCTCTAACCATACCATTGACCTTATATCAAGCTCTAGCTCCTTAACCCAAGCCCTAGATCTAACCCTAACCCTGACACTAGCCTTAACCTTATCTCTAACCCTAGCTTATTAACTCTAGCTCTAGCCCTAACCCTAGCCTTAACCTTACATCTAGTACTAGCCCCTTATCCTTAGAGCTAGTCCCAACCCTATACTTAACGTTAGCTCTATCCCAAGCCACTTAACTCTAGCCCTAACCCTATCCTTAACCTTCTTAAGCCCTAGATCTAACCATTACCTTAACCTAAGCTCTAGCCCTAGCCACAACCCTGGAGAAATAGTTTAAAATTCTGACTGGGGTTCATTAAAAAGCGTGGATTTAATGGTGTACAAACGTAGAGAAATAGCCAACACCTTTCATGAATACCTAAGTTGTTTATAGATATGAAGAAGCCGAGTAGAAGAAACAAAAAGCAATCAACTACGTAATGATCAATAAGTGATACAAGAATGAAGTTTTACATTGTAAAACATACAAAGTGCTGATTGCGGTAGGGACCAACTTCCAGTGAAAATATGCAATTTGATTATGGCACAGTACAATACGACAGACTCCTGAATGACCAGAATTCCAAAGAGATGTATAATGACATCGTTAAAAGTAGATATACTGAACAAAATGAGGATTGAATTTCTACGTAGGATATAGTGGGCATCGAGATCACCCCAAAACAACAAAAAAGGATCAATGACAGATTAAATTCTTGACATAATAAAAAAGGGACAGTAAACAATAACAAGTAATGGTACAGAATTGCATTGCATAAAAAAACTAGAGACAGATGATGGCAGGCAAATGAAGAATGGCTCAATGAAAACTGTGCAGAAATAACATGTAGATCACACATAACGCATATGCATAAAAGATTAATATAACAAGGCAATCAACAGGATGGATAAAATCAAAAGAGACAAGGCTTAAGACAGAGAAAGAATAATACTTCCAACATGGAACGAGAACATCACAGAACACTTCCATGACGAAAGAAAACCGGCAACAAACAAAAATATGGAAGAACCAGAGAGATTAAAGTCTGAAGTGAAAGAAACACTGGTCAAATTAAACAGGGCCTTTTCCCTGACGATCCGTAGTGTGAAACCGCGGTAGGTTTTGGCTCACTTTAGATTTTTCGTGTATATATATATATATATATACATATTGATGCATGTTTCATTAAATAATATAGACACGTTTTGTTGTTTTTTTATGTAAATCTTTTTCATACCATCTGATAAGTTTAATAGCATTATCGTTGAAAGAGAACAGAAAATAACAATATTGATACATGTTTTTTGTTTAACCTTTTCTGAGATTTCGGCTTACATCAGCCATTATCAAAGATGACAATTGTATTGGTTGTATTAAACACTTCGCGGAAGTACAATAGTAGGAGTCATCTATTTTGTTTGTATAGAAGATTGGCAAATAAGTGCGTGCTGAAAGCGAAAATCACACTAAAGCTTGTGGCATCTCACATGATCACGGGAGAGTGGAGGCGAGAAGTATTAAGTATGGAAAGCTATCGGGATAACCAATCGCTTCTGTTATCTATTATAGGCATTTAGGAATGTTTGTGGAGATTTCGTAGTTTATTTTGTTCAGGTTAGGTTTCAAGTGTTTTATGTATATGGCTTCGAGTATTTTTAGTTTTTATTGTTTTCGTGTTTAAGTATGGTTGTGTTTTCGACGAGGGTATCGCGGAATTGTGTAAGTGGCCTGGTATGTTTGTTGTTTTAAATGTCTAAAGGTGTTAGAATTATCGTTTATATATATATATATATATATATATATATATATATATATATATACACAAACACACATACACACACACACACACATATATATATATATATATATATATATGTGTGTGTGTCACGGAAATTAACGAAGATTAACGAAATGGTCTTTAAGAACCAGAGAGATTAAAGTCTGAAGTGAAAGAAAGTCAAATTAAACATGAACAAAACAGCAGGACCAGATGGATTCTTTCAGCTTTAGCTTATTTCGGCATAAACAAAATTATCTATCTAAACTTATTTATAAATCGAACTTTGTCTGTGTGTGGTTCCGTTAACTATAGACTCCGAAACAGCTGAACCGTTTTTCTTGAAAATTTACACAGTTGTAATCTAAGCGTCTGCGAGTGTTCTTAACTACGTTTTGTGTCGAGGTACCCATGATAAATATCGAAAATCGAAAAAATCGGTTAAGAGAAGGATTGGTCCGATTTTAATCAAATTTGATACACTCATAGACAAAGACATAAGAAATGATATTCAGAAGTTTCAAGGTTGTAGTTATTACAATAGTGCAGAAAATCAATAATATATATATATATATAAAACAAAATGTTTGTGTGTGTGTGTGTCTGTTTATTTGCCTGTATGTATGTATTTTTTTCAGTCCTTTCATTTTAGTTTTTTGGCTCTAAGTAGGTATAATTGTAGTACTTAATCGCAGTCATGATACCATTTACTCGGAGGACTTATTTAGCCTTCAAAAATCAGTTTACGACGAAAAACACTTATTTGATATCGATACCCGGAAATGAAAATTTGACTTACATCCATTCATTTTTCTTTCAGTCTACGGTTTCGCTTTAACTGGAAACAACTATTGCTTTTTAGTCTTTCGTGCCAACGTCCAAAGGGCCTGAGCTGCAGGACCATGGATTAGTTTTAAAGCTTTCATTACACCCGAGCAACGCCGGGCTATACTGCTAGTAGACATAATAAACGAAATATACATCGTTAATCCGGGGCGCAAATTGATGTTTTGGTAGTATTGGATGGCGGCGCTCTCGAGAACTTTTCTTCTGAATAAATTGTTTACTCTTCTTATTAGTGTGGCATTTTTAAAATCGAAATTGTAGTTGAATTTATTTCTGTGAATCACTAACGCATTTGTTAGATTATTATTAGTGATTTCTCTTTTGTGTTCATATATACGTTTTTTTAGATTTCTACTTGTTTCTCCGATATAGACGGAGGAACAATCCCGGCAATTTATTTGGTATACACCTGCTTGTTCGTCATTTTGATTTCGGTTATTTTTAGATTTGATAATGTCGATAATAGTTTTCGAAGTAGTTGTTACTATGTATGTATTTTTTATATGAGATAGATTGTGTTGGATATTAGATGCAATGGAGTTGGTTGGTAGTATGATGTATTTGTTATTGGTTAGATTATTATTATTTGCGCCCCGGATTTTTCCCAATCTCACCTTTACTTATGGAAATTATACTAAAACAGACTAGCATACATAATAAAGATTTCAAAGAAAACGGTTGAATTCCCTTCATTTTACCATCTCGTGACTTTGCACTACACAGGAAGAAATTCTAAAAACTAAAATATTCTGTTGATCTTTTGAAATGATTTGTGAGTGTCTTTGTGGTTGTCAACACTGTTTGTTTATAGACACGTAATTTAGAATAAAGCTCATTTCGTCTTTTTGCCTTGAAAAAGTCCATCACAGGACGAAACGCATAGGCGATTTCAAATACAGTTTTCCTCTTGTCTTTATTTTATTTAACCATTTTGTCCTTAATCTCAGATTATAACTGAGTATATTTTTACAATACTATCTATCTATCTATCTATCTATCTATCTATCTATCTATCTATCTATATATATATATATATATATATATATATATATATATAGTGCATCGAGGCAGCACATAATTTTCTAAACGATTTGTTAAATATAACAGACAATGAATGTCTATTATGGTTAATCATGAGCCGTTCTAAACATCGTATTTTGGCTTTAATTTCAGGTGAAAATTTTAACAAAAATTGTCCAACTTCTGGATATTTTTTTATTAAACTCTTTCATTAAACGACAAATAAACACAGCTAAACAGGAATTACAACTAATCAACAATGAAATTAGAACCAGAATAATAAAAAATAAATATTCAAATGTTGGACAGTTTTGTCTTTATTTTCACCTGAAATAACAGTATATATATTCGGATACCGAGAACTTAAAAAAAATGGGACACATTAGATTGAGGTCAGGTAAGAGCCATATGTGATACACGCTAAGGCGATCATGTCTCTTTCGATCCGTAACTGACTGAGCAGAACTTTTCTCTCAGTTATTTGCCATTGCTTTCTACATTAGACTGTTTGCCAACCAAGACTACAGAATTCCAATATGTTCTGCTATTTACCCCATAGCTAGGGTATTTACGCGTAAATGGATACACGAATTCAACTGGAATTCGAAGTCGGCTCTTTGATTGCTCGTTCTGAACCGATATCTACTGCACCACAACGCACAACCGTCAGATAGGTTGAGATACGTTTCCTATTTGTTTTTTCTTTTTATACTACCATCTTGTCATTTTCCAGTCCATATATTCAATTCATATAGGGTGTTCCATTTAGACGATAGAAGCTACCAGTAAATAAAACAGTGTTATTGGTAAAAAAAATCATTCATTTCTCTATTGGATTATGGTATTTGAATCAAGGCAATTATGTGTGAAAAATAATATCGCCCCAATATCCGCCAATGGTCAAAGTTTTTGATGACGTCTCTGCACAGTTGTTACTCTATCTCACCAATATGCTTTATTAACTCATCCGTCACTTGTTGAATTGTTGTTGGCGTAGAACATACATTTGAGAGGACAATAGGCACTCGGTAGAAGAAGGCAGATTATATATATATATATATATATATATATATATATATATATATATATATGATACAGCGAAACAGGTCTGTCTGCGGATAACTATTTTACGCTCTCACACCCTGATTGATCACTCTGGAAGAATGGTGGAATTTGAAAAACAGTATCTACTCTAGCATCTACGCATCGTTCATTCAGCAATGAATCAGAACACTCTTAGCTATTGGGCGTGGATAATGATAATATACACGCTAAAAAGTCTGCCTCCTTCTACAGAGTGTCCATAGCTCAAAGGTAGAATCGCCGACTGACGCCAATTCGGTCGGGTTTCAATCCTGGGTAAAAAGCCATCTTATGTCTAACTGTACTGATGAGCTGTGATACAGCGAAACAGATCTCTTTGTATATATATATATTAGTGTTTCTCGGGGGGGGGGTGTAGCGAAAATTATATGTGTTCTTGCAAAATATAGCAGCTAATTAAGTAAACCCGTATCACATATAAATGATTGTTATTTTGTGTTTAAATATATTAGCATTTAAATTCTACATAATCTCTGGAAGGAGTAGTGACATACGATGGAAAGTATCTTTAAGATGCTGGAATTATCCCTATAAACAACGAAAAAAAATTTGAATGGTAATAGTCATTTTAACCTTAGTACCATGGAGGAAAATAATATTAAATATTTTTAATTCTTAAAAATACAAAACTTTAGTAAAAGGCCAAGAAGAGGGAGAGAGTAATGTTAATCAAATACCATTCAGAAAGGTATTAATCCGTCTATTCCTTCCAATTATGGGTTAAATAACAGGACAGATTGGGTTCTATAGCCTTGGCTGGCAACCAGTCTACCGCAGAAAGCAATGGCAACCTACTGCGGGATAATCTTCTGCCCAGTCAGTCATGTCTGTTTCGAGACATGACCGCCCAAGAGTGTATCGCGTATGGCACTCAACTGACTGACTGACTGCGGAAAAATCTTCCGCCGACTCAGTCATATCGCTTTCGATACATGTTCACCCAAGCATGTACCAGCTATGGCATTTAACTGAATTAGTAGTAGTAGTAATGAAAAAGAGAAAAGTAAATAAAATTCTAAAAATAGGTATACATTACATATGTGTGTGCACGTGTATGTGTGTGTGCGTGTATTCCAATTTTCAACACCTTGTGCAAGCATAGTTGTCTTTCCTACGTGCCCTTGCAGCCCAGCCGCTCGAGCCGTCACTCAGACGACGTCGAACCGTTTCTACTTTCTTTTATTTGCGCAGTAACCCACCTGCCGTTAGCCACTTGGATTCTCTCCCTCCACATAAACCTCACCACCACCAAAGATCCACCACGCCCACTCCTTGGGCGAGCATGATCGCTTTCTCCACATCATTTCACTGCTGACAAGAAAATTAGGATATAAATGTATTTACTATATATATATATATAGAGAGAGAGAGAGAGGGAGAGTGAGATAGGCAAAAAATAGCTAAAGAAGAAACAAAGAATGTCGGTTCGCGTTTTCCTTTTACAGACTGGAAACGCCTTCGGCAGTTCCTGTCGCCTGTTGCATCTTTGGCTACGAATTACATGAGACGACTTATCCGCGTCAAACATTCATTTATATCGAGTGAATCAATTTGAACACACACACACACGCGCGTGCGCACACACATACACACACACACACACACACACACAATATAAATGGCTATTGAAGTCGACACCTAGAGGGGGCAGTTTCATGCTAAACGCAACGGTCAGGTCAATGTCAACTTTTATAATTACATATCATTCATATTGATCATTTTCACCCGTAAATAAACCGTGCACTAAAACTATATATTATCTTATATATATATATATATATATATATATATATATATATATATAAACTATATTTTATCTTTTATAGATATATATGAATGAAGAGTTTAGGCATTCATGTGCATAGAGAGAAAATATATAGCATGTTGTTCTGATAATTTTCTATGACCCATGATGAATTATCTTTTCTTCAATGTTTTTTTTAATACTCATTTCAACCCAAACAAGGCACGATTGCCGCTAGTACGTAGAGGGTTAAAATGAGATTTTAAAATTTCTAGGAGATGTCAAAGAAAAGATAACAGATAGATGGAAATCAAGTAGATTGAAGATGTTGATAGATAGATAGATAGATAGATAGATAGATAGATAGATAGATAATGAACAGATTGAGATAGATAGATAGATAGATAGATAGATAGATAGAAAGATAATGAACAGATTGAGATAGATAGATAGATAGATAGATAGATAGATAGATAGATAGATAGATAGATAATGAACAGATTGAGATAGATAGATAGATAGATAGATAGATAGATAGATAGATAGATAGATAGGCAATTATGTGTGAAAAATAATATCGCCCAAATATCCGCCAAGGCTTTGGTCGATGGTCAAAGATGGTTCAAATTTCAGGATTTTTAGCCATATTACAAATGCCGTAACATTCCTGACAGTCTATCGTCTGTGACTGAGGCATACGTATATGGTGGTAAAAGTTCTGATATTCTTTAGTAAAGGAAATTATGTGCGTTGTGGTACAGTGGATATCGGCTCGGAACGAGAAACCGGGGATCCGAGTTCGAATTCCAGTTGAATCCATTGTATTCACTTACGTGCAAATACCCTTGGGAAAGGTGTTAATCCGTCTCTTCCTTCCAGTTATGGGTTAAATAGCAGGACAGATTGGGTTCTATAGCCTTGGCTGGCAACCAGTCTACCGCAGAAAGCAATGGCAACCTACTGCGGGATAATCTCCTGCCCAGTCAGTCATGTCTCTTTCGAGACATGATCGCCCAAGCGTGTATCACGTATGGCACTTTAACTGACTGACTGAAGAGCGCCGCCATCCTGTACTACCATATATGCTGCCACACTAATAAAAAGAGTAAACAATTTATTCAGAAGAAAATTTCTCAAGAGCGCCGCTATACAGTACTACCAAAACATCAATTTGCGCCCCGGTTTTTTCCCAAGCTCACCTTTTCGTATGGAAATCATACTCAAACAGACTAGTAGTAGGCCTCCGTCAGTCAGGATTGACCATGGGTAGCATCCTAGTTGTCTGCTTGACTGGAGCATCGGCGTCTGTGACTGTAGATGCCAGTGACAGTCTTTGTATGTAAGTCTGTTAGATTATTTTTCTGCAACAAATCTAACAGACTACCATATATAATAAAAAGTCCAAGGAAAACGGTTGAATTCCCATCATTTCAACTTCTCGTGACATTGCACTACACATGAAGGAGTTCTAAAACTAGAATAATCTGGTAATGTTTTGTAGTGATTTGTAAGCGTTTTTTTTTATAGTTGCCAACTCTGTTTGTTTATCGTTCGTCTTTTTGCTTTGATAAAGTCCATCACATGACGAAACGCGTAAGCGAGTTAAATGCAGTTCTCTTCTTGTCTTCTTTTTATTCAACCATATATATATATATATATATATATATATATATATATATATATATATATATATATATGTATATCCTGTCGTCGTAGTAATGTCGGTAATGGGGTCGTTTGGTCTCTGTCCCTCGGCAGCTCTGAAACTTGGCTCTATACCGAAGCTTTACGGAAACGGCCGAACTGGGGCGTTCTGGAGATGATAGCAGGTTCGTCTTGTCTCCTTCGCTCGGCAATAAAAAATCTCTTTTCAGCTAGTTTAACTCTTTCTCGGCTCATTCTGTTTCTATATATCTTTAGCTAGGACTCTATTGGAGGTGCATTATTTGACTTTAACTCTTTTAAGTTAATCGGCGGCAAGCTTTGCTATGTTTCTTTATATCTTCAGCCATGAGTTCTATGGAGGGCGACCAGTCTGTGTCTCTACGGCTGACGCCCAATCGGCATGGCTCCCGGTTAAGAACCCTTTTCCCTCAGTCGTTACATCTCGACTGTAACTCCAACTGACTCAAACTCAAAACTGATTTTTCTCACTTGAGTCTTGATTTTTATACTTGTCCCTAATTCTCTTGGATGATGCTGAGAGATCCGGAGTATCTATATGCAAATAAGATCTTTGACAAATGAGATTTCTTCCACCTACGCAATTCAAAATGGATTTATGGTCTAACGAATGAGGCAACAACACTTCAGCTGACGTAATTTTCTTTTCGTCTTCTTCTTCTAAATTACATCATTTCAGGTTTTATAATTTTCAAATCCTTTCCCAGCAATTGTGAGAACTAAAGATCTGAACTTACCCTAACCCCATCAAAAGTCCTGACAATTTGTTTTGACTATCGTTGTCTTCCGTTTTTACCGGCAAAAAAATTCGCTCCTGAATACGGTGGGAAAAAATAATTTTCCTTTTTACCCAATTTTCAGCTAATTTCTCTATTTTTCGGATTTTACAAGCACAAGTATTACATATTTCTAAGCAAAGCTCATATCGCGAATTGCAATAAACTGTAAAATCAACAATACCACTAATAACAATTTCTTTTGCTCCGTTGTATTAAACCAAGAAGTATATTTTTTATGTGAAAATAGGGTAACACCGATATATGAATTAGACGCGCCTGCAACGCGATATATAATCTCTTTGATAATTCAAAAATGATATTCCAATTGCTTTACAATTGCAAGCATCTGAAATTTCATGCTGTGATAAAGAAGGAGAGGTCTGCTCCCCTTACTAAAATGCGTACTCACATAATGCAATTGACGTTTTTTTCAAGGGTACTAAAGTTATTATCTGGATGGCGCTATCACATCAGTCCGGGGGTTCTAAACCTCTCTTCTGATTCAATCAGTTGAGTGGCATACATGAAACACGCTTGGGCGATCATGTCTCAAAAGAGACATGACTGACTGGGCCGAAGATTATCCCGCAGTAGGTTGCCATTGCTTTCTGCGGTAGACTGGTTGCCAACCAAGGCTATAGAACCCAATCTGTCCTATTATTTAACCCATAACTGGAGAGAAGAGACGGATTAATACCTTTCCCAACGGTACTTGTGCGTAAGTGAATGCAAGGAATTCAACTGTAATTCGAACTCGGCTCCCCGATTTGTCTTTTCCGAGTCGATATCTACTGCACCACAACGAACACCCTGATTACATGGCTTGTATTCAGAAGTGGTCTTTTTGGTTTTATTTTTTCAGATGACA
Source organism: Ascarosepion bandense (assembly GCA_037127315.1). Classification (NCBI taxonomy): domain Eukaryota; kingdom Metazoa; phylum Mollusca; class Cephalopoda; order Sepiida; family Sepiidae; genus Ascarosepion; species Ascarosepion bandense. The sequence goes on along the minus strand of JBBBDQ010000895.1, from coordinate 2,757,561 downwards.
TTTTCATGAGAATTTTGTAAGCCGACTCTCCGACATTTGTTTACGGATTGGAAGTCGGGCGAACCTGAAAAAGCCTACCACCACCATTAAATTTCTTGTTTTTCATTTTTTTTACTTTCTTTCAGCGCAGACTCATCGGTTATTACATAAAGTTTCCGATTATCAATAAAAAAAAAAAATGGAAACAATTTCAATATTTAAACAATTTTAGAGAGGGGCTCAGTTTCTCATACAACGTTAAAGTAAATCGATCCTACATTTTGGAACCACTCGCTTTAGGGTCGCTTGGATTGTTTTGGAAGGGGAACGAGTTGTTACTCTTGTTTTTGTCTTTTTCAAGTTTTCTTTAGTTCTTACGATGGCATCTTCCTCGGAAACTCAAAGAATGGCTTTATTCAAAAATTTGACAATGGATTCAATAGTTGAACATGCGCAAGCAAAAAAGTTAATTCTACAGGATCGATTTACTATAAGGTTGTATGAAAAACCAAGCCTCCCCTCCTAAAATTGTTTAAATGTTGAAATTTTTACAAATTTTTTGGTCAATCGGAAAGTTTAGGGTTTAATCGATAAGATTGCACTGAGAAAAGTGAAAACAATGATAATCAACCAATTTACAGATGGTGGTAATATCGTACCTGCGAGTGGTTCCAAAATGGTGGATCGTTACTATAACGTTGTATGAAAAATTAAGTCTCCCTCCTAAACTGGTTTTAATATTGAAATGATTCCAAATTTGTTTTGTCAATCAGAAAGTATTGGGTGTAATCGATAAGATTGCACTGAAAAAGGTAAAAAAAAAAAAGAAATGAAAATCAACAAATTTAAAGGTGGTGGTAGTCTCCTTCCGGTCCGGCGGAAGTCGTTGTTATACTTCAATACAAGAATTAGAAATATTTATTCCCAATCTGGTTTAAGAAGATGTTCCTCCTCCATTAATCACATTTATTAATGCCAGATATAAACGTGCCGTTTTTATGTTACTACATATTTTAATTTTATATTTGAGATTATTTAGTCTAGAATGAATATATTACGGCTAAAGAACTCGATTGCTTCCATTTTTTGCTGCAAGGTAACACAGCTTTGAAATCCGAGTATTTCCACTTAGATCAGAAGTCGTTAAACGGGTTTCGAAGGACTTCTTAGGCGTCGGTGATGAGTTCAAGGGGGTTGATGATAGTCAAGTTTTGAGGTCCTGAGTATGACGGTAAACTGCATCCGGCAACAAAACCCTTGATTGGGAGGTTGGGAAGAGCATGGAACCACCTCTTAATTGTTGTTGTTCCCAGGTCCACGATAATCCGGAGTGGTAGCACCTGTTAGGGTCCCAACTATGGGTACAAATTTAGCCTCAAAACTGGGGTCAAAACACTACGAAAGTATAAAATAGACTTTTATAGAAATATATATATATAAAGACTTTTATAGAAAAATATACATTTTTGAAGGAAAAATATTACCATAACACATTTTTGAAAGAAAAACCAATGTAACCAGCAATATATTTTTTGAATACAAAACTAGAAGACATATTCAGTTTTCTAAAATGAAAAAAAATGTTTAATGTTTTTCTTCAAAATCTGACGAAATCAACATTCTCACTATAACCGAACCTAAAAAAATTTAACGCCTACGGTTTTTGGCATAAAATAACCGACGGAGGTTGATATGCCGTTAAACAAAACTTAAACTCAAACTCAAGGGGTTGAATGGTGGTCGACTTGCGAATGACACTGAGCTAAATTTTAGTTAGCGTACATGTACGAAAGAAACACACCGAACTCGGACGAACAACAGAATCAAAATCTTGAGTCACTTATTTGCGACTCATTTGAGACTTAATGCTAATCTGGGCAGTGATTGCTCTTTTTTAATTGTTCTAAATTGATTTTCTTCTAACTGTAAACTGCAAGAAACTCGAATGCATGGTCATCAGCAAAAAGAGCAACCCAAAATGCCAAATAAAGATCGGATCGGAGATACTAATGTCAAGCAGATACAAAAATCTAAATACCTGGAAAGTGTTCAAACAGAAGACAGAAAGTGCGACACAGAGATCCGAAGGCGAATTAGCATGGCGACGGACGCGTTTCAGAAGCTGAGTAGAGTATTAAGAGACAGGAAACTTTCACTAGAAAAAAAGAAGAGAGTACTGGATTGCAATGTGATGTCAGTTCTTCAATATGGCAGTGAATACTGGAAAATATCAAAAATAAAGGAAAAACTTGAAGCAATTGAAATGTGGTTCTACAGAAGGATGCTGCGGATATCATGGGACCGAGCATGAGAGCAATACTGAGGTGCTGGAAAAGATGGAAACGAAAAGGAAATTAATATTGAGCACCAGGGAAAGCCAACTAAAGTTTCTAGGACATGCAATGAGGAAGGAGGGCTTGGAGAACCCGATACTAACAGGCCAGATAGAGGGAAAAAGAGACAGAGGAAAGCTGCGCATAACATATTGGAAGGGCCTGGGTAGGTGGAAGGCAGAACGGGGGTTGCGAGATTTTACAGGAAAAAGAGTGCTAAGAGCCACCAGGGATAGGGAAATGTGGAAGGCCATGATCGCTTACGTCCTAAAAAGACAGGGCACATAGAAGAAGAAGAAGAAGAAGAAGAAGAAGAAGAAGACGGGTAAAATAGAGTCTATGATTATGAAGTTCATTTGGCCTGACTGGAATAATTGCATGAAGTATGATGCAATATTTGTTTAATTTAATTGCTAGTTTTTTTTATAATCATTTCCCCACAAGCAAACAGTTTTACTGCCACTGTTGCGTAGGGGGTCACACGTAGGAAAGTTATGAGAAAAAGGGGTTAGTTATAGGGGATGTCAGGAGGAGGGTAATAAACAGATGAGAATACCGGTGTAATGCGGGTGGATTTGATGGAAAAAAGAGCTTGAGAGAATGGATGCGAGTTAGTGAGATAGGAGATGTCTATTGACTTAACAGTTAAATTCCTGGAGATTGTAGCTGTCGTGGAAGTAAGTATGGAAGGGAATTCCACAGGAAGGAAGTGCGAGAAAAGAATCAGTTAGAGTAGAAATTGCGGTTGTTCAATTGGATATTAGTAAAGGTTATGGATTTTTGTTCAATAATTTATTTAGGGGTGATGTGATTCATATATTATTTGCTTGATTCATTGAAATTATTCAATATATTTTGTATATATATTATATAATATCGCTATTCCTATAGAGCAGTGCAATGTCTTACTCTACCGTACCTCCACAATTATAGAACTGTGTTCGAATTCCGGTTGAGTTTATTGCATTTACTTACGAGTTAATATCTTACAGATGTTTTCATAATCTTAGGAACGGTATGAGCACATTTTTTCCCTCAGGTATAGGTAAATAGGACTGTGCGTTGCAGTGCATTGGATATCGGCTCGGAACGAGAAATCGAGGAGCCGAGTTCGAATTCCAGCTGAATTCATTGCATTCACTTACGCGCAAATACCCTTAGGAAAGATATTAATCCTTCTCTTCCCTCCAGTTATGGGCTAAATAACAGGACAGAGTGGGTTCTATAGCCTTAGTCGGCAACCAGTCTACCGCAGAAAGCAATGACAACCTACTGCGGCAAAATCTTCTGCCCAGGTAGTTATGCCTCTTTCGAGACATGATCGCGCAAGCGTGTATCACGTATGGCACTTATCTGACTGACTTAATGATTAAAGCTTATACTGGGCATAAAGTGGTGGATCGGTTTTCTATTGTTATGAAGTAATAAACTGATCTCCAACTAATTAGTAATTAATAATATAATACATCTCTTCTCCTTCTAGCTGTGAGTCAAATACAGGACAGATTGGATTCTATAGCCTTGGTCGGCAACCAGTCTACCGCAGAAATCAATGGCAATTTACTGCGGGATAATCTTCTGCCCAGTTAGTCATGTCTCGAAAGAGACATGATCGCCCAAGCGTGTATCACGTATGGCACTTAACTGACTAATAATTAAATAACAGGATAATCTGGCTTCTATAACCTTGGAATGCATCCGGTCTAGAAGATGGAAAACTCTGAATTCAAACCAGCCTTGAAAATCTGGAAGGAAGAACCGGAAGGCAGTTAATTTAGTACTATCTGCTATTATCCGGCATCCCCTGCGGCCAGTTTTCTCTCCCCAGACCTTACACACGTATGTACCCTGGGATTGTAGGTGTAAGGAAGAGAGGGTTACCGTGGTTAATCCCAAACGATTTCAACCTACCCACCTGTGCTTGGTTGGGTTATCATCGAATCTCGATAGACTTCTTTAAATATGGAAGTGACTGCTGGACAAATTTTCAAAAATAAAAAGGGGGCTTAAAACAACGGAAACGTGGTTCTACAGAAGGATGTTGAGACTACCATAGTCTGAACATGTGAGCAACATAAGTAGTTCTAGAGACAATGAAAATAAAAAAAGGACACTCATACTTAAAACCAGGAAGAGACAGTTGAAATTTCTGGGACAAATAATGCGGAAAGAAGGTTTGGAAAGTGTTATACTCTCAGGACAGACTGAAAGAGAGACAGAGGAAAGCAATGCATGGCCTACCTGACAGGGCGTGAGCAGTTGGATGGCGGATCAGGGTTTGGGGGAAATAGCCAAAAAAATGCATTTTATGAGTAAAGGAAAGGAAAAAAATTTCACCCAACTACGTAGGCCGCTTACTTCGGTGTTCAAATGATCACCGTTCGTATCTTCTGTCCATGGCCGTATGCCGATCGTACTGGGCGACCATGTCTCGAAAGAGACATGACTGACTGGGCAAAAGATTATCCCGCAGTAGGTTACCATTGCTTTCTGCGGTAGACTGGTTGCCAACCAAGGCTATAGAACCCAATCTGTCCTGTTATTAACCCATAACTGGAGGGAACAGACAGATTAATACCTTTCCCAAGGGTATTTGCTACCTTTCCCAAGGGTATTTGCGCGTAAGTGAATGCAATGAATTCAACTGGAATTCGAACTCGGCTCCCCGATTTGTCGTTCCAAGCCGATATCCACTGGACCACAACGCACATTTTTCTATAAAATGGTGATTCTGCTTAAATATGTATTGTTGATAATTCTACTACAAAAACGTATCGTTCGTAATTTAAAAATAATTATTCCTGTTTCTTTCACTAAAAACATATAATTTTAGACTTTCATAATGTTTTGGGGTTCCCTATTTGCTCATAGTTTTGGCTCTAACAGGTCCTACCACCACGAGTCATGGTGAACATGCGAACTACAGCAGTTAAGAGGTGGTCCCACGCACCTCAAAACTTCCAATCTCCTGATCAGAGTTTTTGCTGCCGTATGCAGTTTATCGTCATGCCTAGGACCCAGATGCAGTTTATCGTTATTATATGGATGATGTACTCAATAAAGTAGATTTGAGCCGCGTGCATGAGATGAATTTACATATATAGATAGTTTTTTAGCAGTACCCTTTGAAAGAACTCTTTCTGTAATTTACTTAAGTCAGCTATTTTGGGGGACACGCTAGAAGCTAGTTATTAGGTCATATTTATTTCATATATATTTAAAATATTCCTAAATTTGTTTTAGGTAGATCCTTTTGTGAATATTGGGAATTACATTTTTGGTATTGTGCGACTGAAGTCGATGCTCACTCTATCACAGAAATCTCAATTTCCTTTAGGCATGCGCAGAAACGATTCTGCGTGAAAGGATGTACGTTTTCATTTCCTGTTGCAAATCCTTCCAATCTCCATGTTCAACTGGGTTAATCAGGGACTTAGTGTTCACCAACTACCGTTGCCTGAATTAAAATAAGCATCGTTGGCGTGTCAAATGTAAATCCTACATTTGCTTTCAATAGGAAAAAAAAAATCACAGTATCTTCTCCGTTTCTGCCCCTTTTGACTTTATTTCTTTTTCTTTCGTCATTTTTTTTTTCAGTGAAAAAAAAAATCATTTTTACTCTTTTTCTTTCATTAAAAAATGTACTTTGATTCTTTGAAAGAGTTTCTTTTTCTTTTAGCTTTTTCATTATCACCTTATTTATTTATTTTTTTTATCTTTTCTGGTTTTCATTTTATCTGTTAATTTTTTTCTGTTAATTTTTTCATTTCAATAATTTCTATATTAACTAGGCAAAACTTGTAGAGCAGGGATTTTCAAACTGTGGTCTGCGGACCACAGGGGGTCCGCAAGGATAAAATAGGGGGCCCGTGGATTAACTCATCACGTGAAATTCAAAGTATAAATTTTCAATGTCTGGATATTTATTTTTACTTATTAATGTTATCAAATGACAAAAGCTTGCACTATCACCCATTACATGTCAATGTTATTTATACAAAAAATTGTTTTACACATGCAAGAACTTGATGTTCAAATTTACTTTTTTTTTTCAGGGTGCAAGTGTCACCCATGGATAAAATTTTAAAACGGAAACCTTATGATGAAATCAACACAGAATCCGCTATAGAGACGGAAGAGATTGTTAAAAAAAAAAGTTAAGAAAATATGATGTGAAATATATTCGATTTGGATTCATTGAAAGTATATCTAATGCTAACAAACCACAGTGTTTACTTTGTCGTAAGCTGTTGTCGAATGAAGGGGTCCGTAATTCAAAAAGTTTGAAAATCCCTGTTATAGAACACATATCTCCGACGATGCCATTGTAATTCCCATGACAAGATTTTGAAAAAATATTGAGTTATTTCGGTGACTGGCGTGTGTATACACTGCTTATATACAACACTCTAAAATTTCCCTTCATTAATCCCATACGCTTATGGCTTAGAGGTTAGCGACTCCAACTGACACCAAATAGGTCAAGTTTCGGTCAGAAGTAAGTGGATATCTAGCCACACTGATGAGCTGTGATACAGCCAAACAGGCTTGTATGTGGATTACGAATACAATAGCTACTCTGGCATCTACGCATCGTTCATTCAGCAATGAATTAGAAAACTCTCAGCTATTGGGCGTGTATAATGATAATATACACGCTAAAAAGTCTGCCTTCTTCTACCCAGCGCCCATAGCTCAGAGGTAGAATCGCCGTCTGACGCCAATTAGGTCGGGTTTCAATCTTGGGTTACAAGCAATCGTGTCTAATCGTACTGATGAACTGCGAAACAGATTTGTCTGCAGATGACTATATATATATATATATATATATATTTCATTAATGCAGGTTTCATTGAATAATATAGACAAGTTTTGTCTATTAATTTTGAGTAGGATCCGTTCGTACCGTCTGATATACTTGATGGTGATATCGTTGAAAGACAGCAAAAATCACAGTAATTGTTGATTTTTTATCGGGTCTAAGCTTTCGGCACACATAAGCCATTAACAAAGAATAAATATTAACACACAGTAAACATAGAACATTTAAGTTATTAACAATAAATATATATTTATATACTGCGTTTCAAATTATTAATGAGGTGAAATTTATTCATTCTGTTCAAAAACTACTAATCGGAATTTAACGAAATCCACACAGTATAATGGTAATAGGTATATGTGCAGGATGTGTAACATTGTATCGTTTTGCGCAGAAAGAAAACAAACGGTGATCATTTGCAATATTAACACGATATAGAAGTGTTCCATATTATAAACGTGTGTCATTATAATTGTGCAATTATGGTTCCCTAATATGACTTGACCCTTTCTGGCGAAGATATTATAACATCTGAACTTTCCAAAGGCAAATCTACATTATAAATATGCAAAATAATTAGAAAATATCACCAAATTGCGAAAAGATTTTGTTGCAACTTCTACAAATGTAGGTAAGAGGGTCGATACTTGAAGGTTGTTTCCCGAAGTTGTATTTTTATTCTTCTTTTTTTTTTTTTTTTTTTTTTTTTTGTCACGTGAAGCTGTAAATATCTTAGTTCTTACTAGTGGAAAACTCTTCAGGGATATTGAAGAAGCAAAATTGTGTAGAAGTACTTGCTATCGTCTTCTGAAAAAGGTCTGGATATCAAAGAAAATAGGAAACTTATTATAGACTATTACGCATTCCTCTTTTTTTAGATAGGTTTCTTCAGGTCCGAATGAAAGAAATCGCTGTATGTGTTTAATATATATATATATATATTAGCAGTATAGCCCGGCGTTGCTCGGGTGTAATGAAAGCTTTAAAAAACTAATCCATGGTCCTGGAGCTCAGACTCTTTGCACGTTAGAACGAAAGACTAAAAAACACTAGTTGTTTCCAGTTAAAGCGAAACCGTAGACTGAAAGAAAAATGAATGGATGTAAGTCAAATTATGATTTCCTGGTATCGATATCAAATACGTTTTTTTCGTCGTAAACTGAATTTTGAAGGTTAAATAAGTCCTCTGAGTAAATGGTATCATGGCTGAGACTAAGAACTACAATTATACCTACTTAGAGCCAAACCCGAAGCAAAAACTAAAATAAAAGGGCTGAAAAAATACAGACATACAGGCAGATAAACAAACACACACACAAACATCTTGCCTTTTATATATATATATTATCGATTTTTGCACTATTGTAAGAACTGCAACCTTGAAACTTTTGAATATCGTTTCTTATGTCTTTGTCTATGATTGTATCAAATTTGATTAAAATCGGACCATTCTTTCTATCACTCGATTTTTTCGATTATCGATTTTCGATATTTATCGGGGTACCTGGACACAAAACCTAGCTAAGAACACCCGCAGACGCTTATAATACAACTGTGTAAATTTTCAAGAAAATCGGTTTAGCCGTTTCGGAGTCTATAGGTAATGGACACGCACACAGACACACACAAACACATAAAGCCAAAGTTCCATTTATAAATAAGTTTATATATATAGCTAGTTTTTGGTCATAATTAAGTTAAATCAGTACTCATTTGTATTAAAAAGTGCTCAATACATTTGTATTGTAGAGCGTTTGAATATTTTTCATTTCGAAATCTGTTATTTCCGCAACCTAGGTTTCACCCTTTTAGGTGATTTATATTAACTGATTTTCCAACGTTTTTCAAACGTACAAACAGGGATTTTTACGAACGCGTGACTGAAATTTTCAAAATTAGGGAGGAGTTATTTAAAGATCTTAAAACACTTTCATCCAGGTATGTATGAACTTAATATGTATTCACAGGTATTTGCAGCTGGAAATTACTTCTGATTTTTCATTCAGTATTTTTTTTTTCCGGAAATAACATAATGGCTAATTTTTCCTCTTGGCACAAATGTAGACATCATCCCCGTTGTATGGTTTGGCTTCTTTTTTTTAAATATACTCCAAGTTATTTAGGGTTTGTTTCATTTTTCATTTTTCATTTTCATAAGTGTTTGGCCAGTTTGATAGAATCTTCAAGGTTTTCTAAATTAAATGTAGATTTGTGTTTATTCCATCTGTTTTTGAAAATACCTTTTGTAGACTCCCAAATATGTTCATTATTTGTCTCGCTGTATCTAGCTTTGTAATAAGATCTTCTGTTTTACAAAGTCCGTTAAGCAGGCATTTGTTTCTGTCCATATGGTTACATTCCTTGTTAGTGATGTTATTTTGTACGTTATTATTTAGGTTTCTGGTGTATTTTTTTGTTTTGTCATTTTATGTAATTTTTGAAATTACTAGTACAGCTATAACTTAATTTGATTGAATTCCTATTGAAAATTTTATTTCATTCTCTCTTTTTGGGAAATGTTTATTAAATAATTTAAAATACTTTCCCTAATTTAGATTTTACATCTGAGTTAAACGGTGCGTTGAATCAAATAATGTGTCGATTTCTATTATTATTCTTCGCTTGTTTGTTTGGCTGAGGTTTGTACTCGAATTTGTTTTTATGGCCAGATTCATTTAAGGCCCTTTCATAATCTTTTTCTTTTCACAAGTTTGTTTTTGTTTTTTTGTTGGGAGTATGTTTTGATAGTTTGTGTTTTATTTCCTTAAAGAAGTGTTTGATTATGCGGGTTGAATGATTAAATCTAGTATTTACGTACTTTGAAGTTGTGTTTGTGTATATGACGAGACACTGGCAGTTTGTAGATTAAATTCTACATCTAAATATTGGACCATTTTCTTATTTGTTACGACTTCTATTTCAAAACCGAGGTTTTTCAATTTACAAATAAGATATATATAAATATTATAAGTTATATTTTGACTTCAACTGATTGCACACACGGAAAGGAAACTACAAGACCTCCTACAGAAGGTAGCTGAAGAGAGTGACAAAAAGGACTACAAATAAACTGCAAGAAAACCGAATTCATGGTCATCAGCAAAAAGAGCAGTCCAAAATGCCAAATACAGGTGGGGGATATTAAATTCAAGCAGGTACAAAAATTGAAGTACCTGGGAAGTGTGCTAACAGAAGACGAAAAGTGCGAAGCGACAGAGATCTGAAGGTGAAAACTTTCACTAGAAACAAAGAAGAGAGTACTGGATTGTTATGTGATGTGAGTTCTTCAATATGACAGTGAATGCTGGACAATATCATGAATGATAAAGGAAACATTGAAGCAGCTGAAATGTGGTTCTGCAGAAGGATGCTGCGAATATAATAGATCAAGCATGTTGGAAAGAATGGAAACGAAAAGGAAATTAATATTGAGCATCAAGAAGAGACAACTGAAGTTCCTGGGACATGCAAGTTTGAAGAACCTGACACTAAATCAGCAGATAACATATTTGAAGAGCTGAGCAAGTGGATGACACAATACAGAGGTTGCGCGGTGTTACAAAAGAAAGCGTGCTAAGACCCACCAGGGATAGGAAGACGTGGAAGGCTATGATCGCCTACGTCCTGAAATGACAAGGCACATAAAAAAGTTTTCTAATCTCTTGATGTATATTTCGATCAAATTTGTGGATAAACTGTACAAAGTTTTGCTATTCTTGCAAGTTCACCTGTTCATATCAATTATTACCAAGATTAAATCTATAGGATCATTTTGCTCTTGATGATGTGTGACATTAATGAAGAAAGTACTCGAATAAAAACAATGTCAAATAATTTTTAAATGCGCTTATTAATGCATATGCACATAAATGATAGAAGACATTCTCGAAGGTCAGTGCGGCTTTTAAAAATGGGTGCCATCCTAAAAATCGTTCCTGACTCTACTCTTCTTTTGGTAAATTTTAGAATTATTTAATTCCCTTTGTTTATAAATGTAATTTTCAATATCTATGGTTTTTAAGTAACTGGTCCATACAGAGTTTGCAATTTCTTCCTCTGGTTTTTTTTATTAAGTTGGTTCTAAGCTTTCGGCTCACATGATCCATTTTCATGTTCTTTTTGTGTAAACATTGAATTAGGTTTCTGCGCGACATGAAAATTTGGTCCGAGATTAAGGAATTCTATTTCATCTGGAGTGAGTTGGTAATCCGACAGGTTAATGAAGTTGTCATTGATGTTTGGTAAAAGTATTTTTCCTTTATATAATTTGTTTAACTTTTTTTTTTTTGGATGACTTGTTTATGGGATTCATGTTCCTTTTGTGTTGTATTTTTGGATGACTAGTGTATGGGATTAAAATCTGTCTGATATATTTCCTTGAATTTTTCACTTGTGATAGAAGACTGTAAGATTCCTTTAATACGTACAATTTTGGCTCATGTGAGTCGAAAGCTTAGAACAAACTTAATAAAAAAATTATTCAAATGTTGGAGAATTTTTGTCTTTAGTTTCACCTGAAATTAAATCCAAAATACGATGTTTAGAACGGCTCATGATTAAACATAATAGACATTCATTTTCTCTTATCTTTAACAGTATATGTTTAGAAAATGATCTGCTGCCTCGATATACTAAACACACACACACACATACATACACACACACCCACACACACACGCACACACACACACACACACACATATATATATATATATATATATATACACACACACACACATTCTCGAAGGTCAGTGCGGCTTTTAAAAATGGGTGCCATCCTAAAAATCGTTCCTGACTCTACTTTTCTTTTGGCAAATTTTAGAATTATTTAATTCCCTTTGTTTATAAATGTCATTTTCAATATCGATGGATTTTAAGTAACTGGTCCATACATAGTTTGCAATTTCTTCCTCTGGTTTTTTTCGTCGGTTTTTTATATCGCATTTCACAAATGGCGTTTTCACTTCCATTTTTACTTAACAATGATCTTCCCGATGCCATAAGATCCCAAGTAGGAATGTACGCCGATGACACCACAGTTTACTCTCGCCTCGATCAAACATCTGGTGTGGGCGAGAAAGCGAACCTCGCTGCTGAGCTTGAAAAGGACCTCCAATCCGTAGTGGACTGGGGTAAAAAATGTCTCGTAAATTTTACTGCTTCCAAAACGAAACTGCTATCAATTAACCATCATAGACAATCGCACCTACCTCCCATTAGCATGGAACAGGCTTGCCTCCCAGAGAGTAAAACACTACGGCTCATTGGCCTCACACTCTCAGCGGACTTTAAGAGGAATGACTATATCGAACCCAATGCTAAATCCGCTGCTATGAAAGTCGGTTCTCTGTGCAAGGCCCGGAAGTTTTTCTCCTGTCTGAATCTATCCTGCACATATATAAATCTACCATCCGCCCGTGCATTGAATACTGCTGCCACATCTGATCGGGTGCCCCTGCTGTTCTCCTCAGGGTTCTTGAAAAAATACAACGGAGAGTCTGTAATGTGATCGATACCGACTTGCCATACCGCCTGCAGTCACTCTCTCACTGGCGTGACGTGCCTTCCCTGTGACTCTTATAAATACTTTCACTTCTGCTCTGATGAACTTAGATCACTGGTGTCACCTAGGTACGAATTTGCACGAGATATTAGATTAGCAAATTGGTCCCACCCTTTTACAGTGAAACCGATAAAATGCAACCGTAACTTCTACTCCAACAGTTTCTTTTCTCGCACTTCACGATTGTGGAATTCCCTTCCACATGCTTGCTTCCCCGACAGCTACAATCTCTAGGAGTTAAAATGTAAGGTCAATAGACACCTCCTAACACACTAACTCGCTTCCATTCTCTCAAACACTCTTTCCACCTACCTAACCCTCATCCTCGGTATCCCTACACTGTCTGTCACCCTCCTTCTGACATTTCCTATATTTAATCACTCTTTCTCATCACCTTTCCCTATGTAACCCTTTGCGCAATTGTGGCAGTGGAATGCCTTGCTTGAGATGAACTGATTAAATATATTGTACTCCTCACTCTTTTCTAATTAATCTTTTTACATTTACGTAACCCCCTGCACATCAGTGGCGTTTCCGCCTTGCTCGGGGTGAAATGATTAAAATATATATATATATATATATATCATACTTGAAGATAGATACATGAACAGTGACATGAACAATGATAGATAGATAGATAGATAGATAGATAGATTTTTACTTAACATATATTTTGACAAAATATATTTCATACTTGAATGATATCAAATGCTTTGGATAGTGTTCTTAAAATTATTTCCCAGATGATTTGATTTAAATCTTCTCCTAAGTTGTCACTTAATTTTCATTTTTACAATATCTATCTATCTATCTATCTATCTATCTATCTATCTATCTATCTATCTATCTATCGATGGATAGATAGAAAAGAGATTGAGAACAGAACGATTGATCGATAGATAGATAAATAGATAGATATCAACAAAGATAGATATTTAGATAGATAGATAGATAGATAGATAGATAGATAGATAGATAGATAGATAGATAGATAGATATGAACAGACTGGGATAGATAGATAGATAGATAGATAGATAGATAGATAGATAGATAGATAGATATTAAGCTTTGTATTAGATGACAAAGAGTTAAGAGAGTAATAGGTATACGACACAAGCATGCCAATTATTATTTAGAATATTATATATATATATATATATATATATATATATATATATATATATGGAGTGAGTTTGGGGCGAAAAAGGTGTGGGTTAGAAGTCTGGCTTGAAACAAAGACTAAAAACTGTAAAAGGGGTGTTTCTGGATCGGTTTTGTTTGGATTGCTCAAGGTTTTGGGACGATTGGGTATTGATGGGTTGTTTGGGATCCCACTTCTTCTTCCAGCCCAGCCCTTACTCCTACCCGTCCATTTACCATTTAATCACGCATCACATTGCTACAGGCATAGGTAATAACTGAGCTCCTATTTTATTTCGGAAAAGAAAGAAAAAAAAATCTCGTTCTTCCCCACCTAAACACCTTTTTTATCTCATTTCCGTCAACAGGCTTTTCTTTTCGTTTCGTTTCAATCACTGTCTGCCTGACGACATTCTGTCTTTTTTTTTCTATTCTCTACCAACATTTTCACCCTTCTTAAGCCTTATATATCGTGCGAATTCTTACTTGTCCCATTACTCACCTGTTTTTTTTCTTTTAAACTCTAGCTTGACTGCCTCAAGGCCTTGTACAGAATGAACATTATTGTAAAAAGTAAAAATATTTCATATAACTGAGCCATATTCCGCGGTATTTGAAGTGTTTGTGGTGCAGTGGGTATCGGCTCGGAACGAGAAATCGGGGATCCGAGTTCGAATTCTAGTTGAATTCGTTGTATTCACTTACGTGCAAATACCATTGGGAAAGGTATTAATCCATCTCTTCCTTCAAATTATGGGTTAAATAAGAGGACAGATTGGGTTCTATAGCCTTGGCTGACAACCAGTGTACCGCAGAAAGCAATGGCAACCTAATCCGGGATAATCTTCTGCCCAGTCAGTCATGTCTCTTTAGAGACATGATCACCCAAGCGTGTGTCACGTATGGCACTTAACTGACTGAGTATTTACTAATTTCACATGTATATAGCAACGAAAAGGCTTTGGAGAGAAATGAAAACGAAAAGGAATCTTATACTTCATAGCTGAAGTTTATGGAACATATAATGAACAATCGGAGTCCTGGAGAAGGGAGTTCCATAGGCGGGGAGTTGAAAAAAGAAGCTGATAACATAGAAGTGACGGCTGCATTTGGTTGTTTTGACTGTAAAGGAGTAGTACCTTGTTGCCAGTCTGGTTGCTCGAGTAAATTCATGTAGAGTGCGGTACCAGGTTGCTAAGCTCGTCGGAGCAGAAACCGTGAAAATATTTGTAGAAAAGACAGAAGGAAGCCACATCTCGTCGATGAGAAAGTGTCTGGAGTAGTGCTGCCAGGTCGGGAGTAAATACTTCCTTTACCTTGCCTGAGTACGGTGAGAGAAATTATATTCCCGGTTCTCCTCCTCTTTGATGTATTTCTCCTCACGTGCATTTCACGAAAAAGCGACGACGAATGATTTGTCTCAATGATTCAAAACTTTTAACACCATCGACGCAATTGCACCATCAACACAGTATCGAGAACTGTGTCGCTTAATTTCTCTCAACCTATGTTAGTAGCAGAGTGTATCACTTCTCGGTTTTCTATCCGGGATCAAATTTATGTGAATTCTGACTAGAAAATGGGGTTTTTCGACCTTCGGCTATAATCAGAGTGTAAACTCTGTGGGTTTTAATAAAAGTGACACCCCCCCACACATATATATATATATATACTGTTAAATATAAGAGGCAATGAATGCCTATAATGTTTAATTATGAGCCGTTCTAAACGTCGTATTTTGGCTTTAATTTCAGGTGAAAATAAAGACAAAAATTCTCCAACATTTGAATAATTTTTTATTAAGTTGGTTCTAAGCTTTCGGCTCACATCATCCATTTTCATGTTCTTTTTGTGTAAACATTGAATTGGGTTTCTGTGCGACATGAAAATTTGGTCCGAAATTAAGGAATTCTATTTCATCTGGAGTGAGTTGGTAATCCGACAGATTAATGAAGTTGTCATTGATGTTTGGTAAAAGCATTTTTCCTTTATATAATTTGTTTAGCTTTTTTTTTTTTGGATGACTTGTTTATGGGATTCATGTTCCTTTTGTATTGTATTTTTGGATGACTAGTGTATGGGATTAAAATCTGTCTGATATATTTCCTTGAATTTTTCACTTGTGATAGAAGACTGTAAGATTCATTTAATACGTACAATTTTGGCTCATGTGAGTCGAAAGCTTAGAACAAACTTAATAAAAAAATTATTCAAATGTTGGAGAATTTTTGTCTTTATTTTCACCTGAAATTAAATCCAAAATACGATGTTTAGAACGGCTCATGATTAAACATAATAGATATTCATTTTCTCTTATATTTAACAGTATATGTTTAGAAAATGATCTGCTGCCTCGATATACTAAACACACACACATACATACACACACACACACACACACACACACACACACACACACACACACACATATATATATATATATATATATATATATATATATATATAAGGAATCTTCATTTTTAATAAACCTTTTTTTTCTTCTTTTTTTGTCATACTTTCTTTGTCTGTTTGGCAGTTAGCATTTGAGCGGCTCATCTGCTGGGGGATGCGTTGTGTCTCTCAGCTGAAGGTAAAAGCTGTGATGTAACCCTCATCACCCAGTCAAAACATTACAGAGTCGGAGACGATATCAAATATAATATGAACTGATTATAGCTTCTGAATAAATCTGACATGAAAATCAACGTCATATTATCATATAAGTTAATATCCAATTACGTTTATATAGTAGAACTTCGCCTATGAATTTCGTCGAATTCATACTTGCAATACGCGACAACTAAATGCTTTGTTCTAAATTTTTGTACTGTATTTATTTACTTTTCTTAATCATATCGCCCCAAGCAAGGCATTTTACTGCTACTGTTTTGCAGAGTGTTTCAGAGGAGGAAATTTATGGGAAAGAGAGACAGGTTATATAGGGGGTGTCAGTAAATGGGTAAGAGAAGGATGACTGTGATCATAAAGCGGGGGATCAGTTTATATATTGATTGTAATGGAGAATTGATCCCTCACTTTATACCCACATTATAATAGTATAGAATTTTTTTTTTTTTATAATCATATCGCCCCAAGTATGGCATTTTACTGCCACTGTTTTGCAGAGTGTTACATAGGAGGAAACTTATAAAAAAGAGTGATAGTTTATAGGGGATGTCAGAAAGTGGGTAAGAGAAGGATTACTGTGGTCATAAAGTGAGGGTTCAATTAATTATTGATTGTAATATAAAAATGATCCCCCACTTTATATCCTAAGACATTAGGAAGGTCTACTACATTCCATAGACATTAGAGAATATTTATTATTTTCCTTAGTTATTAAGGAGGGAGGTCTTTTACACTCCATTGACATTAGCGAAGGTCTGTTACTCTCCATGTATGAATGCATTTTTATTTTTTTAATCATATCGCCCCAAGCAAGGAATTTTACTGCCACTGTTTTGCAGTGGGTAACATAGGAGGAAAGTTATAAGAAAGCGTGACAGGTTATAGGGGGTGTCAGGAAGTGGGTGAGAGAAAGATGAATGTAGCCATAAAGTGAGGGATCTATTTATACATTGATTGTAAAGTAGAATTGATCTCCCACTTTATATCCACATTATAATAGTACAGAATTTTTTTTTATAAACATATGGCCTCAAGCAAGGCATTTTACCGCCACTTTTTTGCGGGGGGTTACATAGGAGAAAAATTATGAGAAAG
>JBBBDQ010000895.1:2612500-2735000 GCA_037127315.1 Ascarosepion bandense | reverse complement strand
TATATATATATATATATATATATATATCCATATCTTTATATATAAGTAGATATATGCACATGCATCCATATATATATATATATATATATACATCCAAATATATATATATATATATATATAATATATATATATATATATATATATATATATATATATATATGCACATCCATATATATATATAAATATATATATAAAGGTGAAAGTAGAGAAAGATGAATAGCGATACGCGAAGACAAATTCGTTTTATTTCAGGGATATATATTAGGAGTAAAATTAAGTCCATAGTTTCACATATCCAGGTCCAGCCTCGGGGCTTGATCCCTATTTCGTGAATAAAGACAACGGAAAATAGCTAAAAAGAAAGAAGTGGGGTCCCATAATCGAAAATGAGATGTAAAGGGGGTCTCGGGTCGGTTAAGGGAACTGCGATCGCATCCCTCCCTAGGACCGGCAATAGATACTGATGTTAATACACGAATATCGATCATTGTCGATTAACGCTCGAACCTGTTACCGTCTGTGAGAGACGTGATGAGTCATCTGTTACCTTCGGTGTGGAACGTGGCTTACTGACAGACTATTTACGGTAAGTGGATGTGTGTATGATTAGGTTGGCGCTTCTCTTCCGAACTTTCTCTCCATCCCACTGCATGTGGACGCGTGTGGTTTGTTTGTCCCATCAACTCGCAATATTCGTAGCTTGTTATGAAACGCACTGTTGCAAATATAGATACATGCACACACACACACACACACACACACACACACACACACACACACACACACACACACACCTTCTGTTATGATAGAAGAGATGTCGATTCATTTACGGAGGAAAATATATGCATTTGCATAAATACAAATCGTTGAAGAGTAAAACATATATTTATTATTAGCATAATTATATATCTAAGCATAAATTCAAATATCTCTCTCTCTCTCTCTCTCTCTCTCTCTCTCTCTCTCTCTCTCAATATATATATATGAGAGAAAGAAAAAAAGTTTGGGGATTTAAATAAAAAACTTACGAAGCAAACGTTTAAATGAACGTTATTTAACAATTTACAAATTTATAAAACTTATAAAATTGTCACCGTAAAATAGATAGTTGATTTTCTAAGCGTAGTTTAGATTTGGCACAAGCTCGAAAGTATGTGGTACTCAGTGAAGATCGAACTCACTACTCAGTTGTAATAGCTTCTAGAAAGACAAGTTTGCTAACCGTTATACCACATCGAGGTGCCCCAGATAGATAGATAGATAGATAGATAGATAGATAGATAGATAGATAGATAGATAGAGATAGTTCAAAAAATCTAAGATTATATGTAATGAGCGAAAAACCACTGGAATAATTGCCTTAATAAAGGAAATGGTGTGGCAAGGACTTTATTTATTTGTGAAGTTTAATGCGTCATTCATCCCTAGCCTCCGGAATTACGGATGTAAGTGCATATTTTGTAGTTTATGTCGGTAAACGTGTCAGCGTGTGCATGTTGTTGTCTTTTGTACGTTCACGTGAAGCGTGATGGGAAAATGTTGTGCATTTAGAATGCCTATGTACGCATCGTCTAGACCTTTTGAAACATTGTGAAATACACACACACACAAACACACACACACACGTATATATATATATATATATCCGAGTGAATACAGAACGAAGAAAGAATTCTTACAACGTCCAAAACATTAATTTAAAACAGTGCTCGATATATAATATATATAGAGATAGTCTAGTCACTAGATAATAAAAACTTACAAGGTTAAATCTGTCTAGAAATCAAAGACTCTCATTAATCAACCACTTTAAAAGACACCCTCTCCAAAAATCCCAACGGTCAGAGAGACTTATTCCCCTATCACTAACCCCCACCAACACCTCTAACAAAACTAAACAAATATAAGGAAAGAGGCTTTCCATTACTTTACACACCACCCGATGAGACATTGAAGTTTCAATGTCGAAACAAACGTACCTTTGTCGTGGATATACATAGAAAAATTATGTATATGTTCTAAAATATATATATATATCGGAGTTTAACCGTACTGATGAGCTGTGATACAGCGAAACATATCTGTCTGCGGATGACAATATATATATATAATTATATTAAGCTCTATCATCGTCGTGGACCCAGTTAAATTTCCGGTAAGAATAACGCATAAACAACCAAATAGGAAAATACGAATATATATTAAATACAGAAAGAAGAATACAATACTTGGAACTTACTTAGTAGGAACGATAATACGAGTTAGTGTGGAATATTATGATTCGACCCTCGGCCTTAGAAATAGGACTCGTAATGGTCGCTAATGTAGCAGTGTTCGTAGACCGACTCTCGGCTGAATTCGTTCCACTCTGAGGGCGCTCTCCTCAGGCTACCTCCTCTCACCTCTTGTGAGGGAAGGTATAAGTAATGGTTGCCGGCATCACAATAATATTCATTATATTGAGCACTGTCCATAATAAAATAAATGCCGGGGCACTCAAAAATAGTAAAACCTTGAGTCATCTTCACCTGGAATTATATATATACATATATATGTGTGTGTGTGTGTGTGTGTGGAGAGAGAGAGAGAGGGAGAGAGAGTGAGAGTGAGAGAGAGAGAGTAAATATTCTCAGATATGACCTGTAAAGAGACGCAGTATGACTAAAAAAGCGACACAAAGAAAACTATATATGTGTGTGTGTGTGTGTGTGTGTGTGTGTGTGTGTGTTTAAATCTGTTTAGAAATCAAAGACTCTCATTAATCAACCACTTTAACAACACTCTCTCCAAAATTTCAACGGTCAGCGACTTATTCCCCTATCACTAACCCCCACCAACACCCCAAACACAACTGACCAAATATATAAAAAAAGAGGCTTTACATACCACCTGATGAGACATTGAAGTTTCAATGTCGAAACAAATGTACCTTTGTCGTGGATATATATAGAAAAATTATGTACATGTTCTAAAATATAATTTATAATAAATATTCACAGCTCTATATATTATATATCGAGCACTGTTTAAAATTAATGTTTTGGACGTTGTAAGAATTCTTTCTTCGTTCACTCGGATATATTTATATATATGTGTGTGTGTGTGTGTGTATATATATATGTATATATATATTCTATGCCTGCAAGAGTTTCGCCTGTGGTCGACGAAGCTAATGTAGCCAGGAAGGTTTTTCGATAACGAATGCTGAAAACATTGACTGTTGGGAAAAAACAAACACCGCCGTCTTTTTTGTCCTAAATTACCATTCGATTGGGTGATATCATCGAGAATATCCTGTGACGCCATGCAATCTTCTCATCAGGCTCCGCTTCCTGTGTGTGGTAGTTGACTCCGTAAGTGATTGTTTTGAACACCTGTAATCTCTTTTGTGTTGTATCACTGAGCCGGAGGCCTTTTCACACAACAGTAATCTTTTTTTTTTTAATCAATCGTCTTTCATTCTCGATTCGTGGTCTGCTGTGTTTTTCCTGTCTATTTCATTATTATTATTCTATCACTTTACATCCTATTTCGATTTCTGCTATGGTCACACTACCAACCAAGTCTGCGGGAAGACGTAAGGCAGATCGTGGCGTGTTGTTATGGCTCCATTTCATGTTTTTTCTGTCTCCCCTATCATCCCTAGCTTTACATAGACAAAGTTCTCATTAGTGTGTGGGCTGTACATGACAAGAACATTTTTTGTATATCTCTTAAGCTAGAGTTTCCAGGGATTCTTTCAATGTGTTGTTTTGTTCCATTTTTTATCATTCCAAGTGCACCTACTATCACTGACATGATTCTTGTTTTCAATTTCCACATTTTTTCTATTTAAATTTCCAGGTCTTTATATTTTGACAGTTTTTTGAATTCCTTGGTTGCTATGTTACAATCTGCTGGACAATCCATATCAATTAATAGGCAAGTTTTTCTTTCTGGTTATTATTATTATTATTATTATTATTATTATTATTATTATTATTTTGCAGTATTGCTGGGCACGTTCGAGAATTATGGGGCCGCCGCAATGATGAAAGTTTTGCGGAGGCCTATAGGATGTGTGCATAGGAAAATCTTCTGTCCAGTCAGTCATGTCGCTTTCGAGACGTGATCGCTCAAAGCGTGCATCACGGATGGCACTTAACTATGTGGATATATATATATATATTTTAATTCAGATACTTTAATCCAAGGGAAAAAAGCAGGAAGGTAAATTCCAAAAACCCGATCCTAATTAATATTAAACATATTATATATATATATATATATATATATATATATATATATATATATATATATATATATATCGAGAGAGAGAGAGAAATGTCAGATTAAATAAATTGCAAACATTGTGTCTGCTTATTTTTAATAAAATCTGTTCATACGGATAATAGTTCGTGTATTATAATTGAAAGATGTCAGAAATGAGCTGTAACGTTGACAGATGTTATTATCATTCATTTCTTAATGTACCCAAGTACTTTCAATCTCTTTCCGAGATGTGTGAGTTATGGTTACAAAAAAAATATAACACTATTTTGCCATGTGGAAAAATATGATAATGTAAATGCATGTGGAAAAATATAATACTATAATAATTGCATGAGAAAAAATATAAAACTATAATATTGCATGTGGAAAAATATGATACTATTTTAGTACTACTGAGCAAATGAAATTATTACTGGTGGCATTATTAATTGTGCAGATTACAGTCGCAATATGAGTGAAATGAAAAAATGTTTATTCCAAAATATTTAAAATTTGAAAAACTAGCTGAAAGTAGAAGAGGATGAAATTAAAATATATTTTGCAGGTGTAAAGCAATAGGTCAGACGAGGTCATCACTGGCAGCCATTGTGTGACAAAGCGGAAACAAGTGACTAAGAAAAACACCATTGGAAGCCTTGAGCTTTACGGTTGGTGGAAGTGAAAAATAACGGTAGTCGAAAACTTTTGATAGGGCCAAGGAAGTTCAAATCCTTAATTCCCGAATTCGCTGGGAAAGGATTTTGCTTGAAAAATAAATGATGTAATTAATTGAATCAGAAGACGAAAAGAAATGACGTCAACAGAAATATTGCTATTTCATTTGTTAAACCAAGGGAATAAAATCACTCCGCCTCAAAATGCGAGCTGGGAGTAATCTCTTTAGTTAAAGATTTGATTTGCATGGACACCCCGTGTCCGTCATGCACCCCAATAGAATTTGGGACAGACATAAAAACTAAAGCCCAGAAAGCCAAAAGCCTTTGGAGCTGAGCCTTGGGACTAGTCGAAATGTAACGACAAAAGGGGGAGGAGTGTTCCCAACCAGGAGCCATGACCGTAGGGATAGGAAAGGGCCGGTCGTCTCTCATAGAGTTCCTGACTAAAGATGTACAGAGACGGAAATAATTGCCACGCAGTTGGGTGCCAGCTGTAGAGACAGTGACGGTTGCCATACCGAAGGAGCCAGCCGTAGAGACAGTGACAGTTGCCTCCGAGAGTCCTGGCTGAAAATGTAAAGAAAGAGAAAAGGGCCAAGAAGGAGTTAAAGTCAAGTTCAGTGTGTTGCTGCGCCGAGCTAAGGCAGACAAGCCGAATTTACCGCCACAAAGACCAATTTTCGGCTGTTTCCTTAAGACTTCGCTGAAAAGCCCTGATAAAACTTTTTGAACCATCAAAACTTGAACAAACTTGAAAGCTGATTGGAGTGAATAAATATTACTCTCAAACAAAAACTTTCGCTCCGTTGTAAGAATAAAAATTCGATGACTGTTATAATCTATTTCTGCTTGCATTTTTTTTTGTTTTTGTTGCATATAAGGGCTTTTCTGCATTTTTTTCAGGCGTCATCGAATTTATTTTTTTCAGTGCCGTTTTTATTAACCCAGGTGTGCACGCGCGTCCGGTCTGGTTCGACGTGGTAAAGATACGGTTAGCGGGATTTCAATGTGCCTTACTTGAGATCAAAATTCACAGCGTAGGCAAGGAGGAACACCGTTGTAATAGACGACTGGAAGACCAGCTACTTTTACGAGGCCATCACGTCTAGCGACCCAAGAGTATCGTCATATCTGGTGCTGTATTGACAGCATAAACCCTGACTGACTGCGTCATAAAATAACATAAAATGTTTTGCTTAAAATTACAGTAATTTTTTTTCTGCTTCAAATATAACGGTTGACAAATTGCTAGCGTTCATTAGAACGTGAAAATTATCCACAATGTAATTTTTTATATGTTGTAATATCATGGTCATGCACGTGTTAAATATAAGAGACAATGAATGTCTATTATGTTTAATCAGGATTTTGGATTTAATTTCAGTTGAAAATAAAGACAAAAACTCTCCAACATTTGGATAATGTTTTATTAATTTGGTTCTAAACTTTCGGCTCACATGAGCCATCTTCAGAGAGATTATTAAGACGGTAACACAATAACATCCACCATCACCGACGATTTTGTTTTGTGTTGACATAAAACTCCGCTAGGCAACGGCAATAGTTAACAAAAATAACAAACGCAGTTCGCAAATTTGCAATGCGGTTCTAAGCGCTAAATGACAACAGAACCATGTATTCAAATGCAATGTAACGTGTTATGACCGGATTTAAAGGTGATTTTATTAAGTGCGGGTTGTTTGGATTTAATGTACATGGCCTCCAATATCTGAAGGTTCTTTTTTAAATCAGGTCATAAAAAAACGATAAATTAAAAAAAGAAAATAAAATAAAAAAAAAGAGAAGAGACAAGATAGAAGAGGAAGAAAGGGGAAAAGACGAGCAAAGAAAAAATCCAAACGTTAGAAAAGATTAAAAAAAAGACTAAAAGGAAATATATCAAAACCAATACAACAGATAAAATCATATAGACCGCAGTCAAAAGACATAGACCAATAGTCGTAGACCTCTAGCCATAGATCTCTTGTCAAAGACCTGTAGCCCCCTAGCTGTAGACCTATAGTCGTAAAGCTCTAGTGGTTGACCTATAGACATAGACCTCTAGTTTTGTTTTTTTTTGTTTTTGTTTTTTTTTAATCATATCACCCCAAGCAAGGCGGTAACGCCACTGATGTGCAGAGGGCTACGTAAGAGTGAAAAGATTGGAAAAGAGAAAGCCGGAAAACACATCCTAAACAGGAAACAAGGGATGAGCCTCTTCACCCGTTCAGTAGACGTGGATAGAGTGTGAACTGGGCGATAGTTTAGTCTATCTACTCCAATAGATAGTGGTAGACCTATGGACGTAGACTTCTAGTGGTAGACGTATAGACGTAGACCTCTAGTCGAAGACCTGTAGACCTCTAGGGGTAGACCAATAGACGTAGACCTCTAGCGGTAGACCTATGGACGTTTAACCTCTCGTGATAAACCTAGTCGAAGACTTATAGACCTCTAGCGGTAGACCTATAGACGTAGATCTCTAGAGGTAGACCTGTGGACGTTTATCCTCTACTCTCGAGACCTGTAGACCTCTAGCAGTAGACCTATAGACGTAGACCTCTAGCGGTAGACCTATGGATGTTTAACCTCTAGCAGTAGACCTATAGACGTAAACCTCTAGGGGTAGACCTATGGACGTAGACCTCTAGTCGAAGACCTATAAACCTCTAGCGGTAGACCTATGAACGTAGACATCTAGTGGTAGACCTATAGACGTAGACTTCTAGTCAAAGACCTGTAGACCTCTAGCAGTAGACCTATAGACGTAAACCTCTAGAGATAGACCTATCGACGTAGACCTGTAGACCTTTAAGCGTCCTCGCCTTCGTCTATGGCTGACACCAGCCAATTACATTACTGTGAGGGGGAACCAAGGTGTATATATATTCATTACATCACCTAGGAAATCCAAATGAAACAACCTGAATCCGATTTTATATCTCCAACGTTTATATTTTGGATACACAGCGTGGAAAGTGAAATAAGCGAGCCAAGTGGGATTTTCACTTTCCTTTTTTGCATTCATTTTCGACCAAATGCCATTGTAAAATGCACTAAACCATCTTTCCTTTTCCCATGTATATGGTAATTAGCAGCCTACATTGGTCATTTGAACCTTGACTGTCAACCAGTCTAGGAAATGATCGTTCCAAATGTTCACATGAGCTCCGTCCAACAGACCCTTACTGCTATAACAAACCAAACTACATCCACAGAGTTGAAGCACCCACATTTCCATCGTGTTTTGAACGTAAGAAGAAAGTTCCACTCCTAAAGTTTCTGAGTGATTTAAAACTATATAATTCACGTTTCACATACGGAAATACCTATTTTAATATGGAACAGAAAATCTATGGCATCAGTCGACGAATACATATTCATAACCCTTTTCTGTCGGTTGAATCTTTTTCTCCATCTTATCAACGTTTTGCAGGTTGTTTAAAGCCAAAAAATGTTTTTAGATGCTAAGAGTTTTTTGTGGTGGGGAAGAGATAAGGGTTTCGTGATACAAGTTTTATTAATTAACCCATAGTTGTATAGAATAGAAGGATTTTTTACTTAAGAACTGACACATTGTGAAGCAGAATTTCACATGTATGCTCTCCTGAACACTGCAATCTTACCATTTTCAAATCAATTAGAAATCGCTATCTTAAATATCTTCTTAATATTCACTTTTTCTCACACTTTTTTAATTCGTATAACAAACTTTATTCAAGTTGAATTACTCTAATCGCCTCTCGTATTCCCTTTGCAAACTGGAAGTTCCACTTTGACAACATTACGGAACTAATTCCGGCGTGGTTGCTACACTACAATCTTAGCCCCTTTCAAGTCAATCGCTATGTTTCCTACTTATTCTCTTTACCTTCACTTCTTTCGACCTCCTCTTCTGTTCATTTCACACATTTATCTTCTACCATGATTGGCTTTTGAGACATTTATTGGATAAAATATTTATTTATTAGAATTTCGTAGTTATAATTATTTTCACAGCAGTTGTTCTAATAAGCCTCCTCTTTGGTACCTCGAACGTAAATATATAAACGCACAACTAAATTGGCTATTAGGTCTCATCGTTTTACTGTTGCGTGCATAGAATACTGTTGTCATATATGGTCAGGTTCTCCAGCTGTTCATCTAAGTGTTCTCGACAGGCTCCAAAGAAGAATCTGTAACGTGATAGGTCCCGACTTGGCAGCTCGACTCCAGCCATTTTCTCACCGGCGGGATGTATCTTCCCTCTGTTCTACAGATATATTTATGGCTTCTGCTCCAACGAGCTTAAGTCACTAGTGCCCCCGACACTGGAATTTACTCGTGCAACCAGACTGGCAACAAGGTCCCACCCACTTACAATTAGATCACCTAAATGCAGCCGTCAATTCTACTCCATTAGCTTCTTTTCTCGCACTTCCCGCCTGTGGAACTCCCTTCCGTATACTTGCTTTCTTGACGACTACAACCTCCAGGAATTAATATGCAGGGTCAATATCAATCTCTTATCTACTTGACGAAATTTCTTTCTACATCACCCTGTGTTCTTTTTCTTTCTCTCTACCTTCGCAACTGTCTTCACACATGTGTTTCCATCCTTCTCTTTCCCTTTCTCTGACACTCCCTGTAACTGGTTCGTCTTTCTCTTCACTCTCCTCTTGTTTAAACGCTTACTCTTATGTAGCCCCCTGCGCATCAGTGGCGATATCGCCTTGCTTGGGAAACGATTAAAAAAAGTGTGTTTAGTTTATACTTGAGTTAAAAGGTATACACAAGTACAGTTTACATTTAAGTTTGGGAGCATTTATTCGGAAACTCCTGCTTTTCGGAGGTTCTTTTCGTCTCTGCAGGATATGCTGTTGGAGTATTCTAACTTCCCACCAGTAGGGCAGGCAATGTTAGGGAAAAGAAAATATACCACTCTCCAACAAGACAATGTAAGATATCAATCAGTAGAACAAGAGCAAATAAATTAAGTCAAATTAATTTAATTTTAGCTCAACCTCAGTTCAGTACATCGACGTTTAGAATTATATTTTATTTCATTTTTTTTTTTTAATCATGTCACCTATAGCAAGACAGAACCGCCACTAGTGCACAGAATATTATTATGTTATTATTTATAAATGGAACTCTGTGTGTGTGTGTGTGTGTGTGTGTGTGTGTGTGTGTGTATCCGTTACTTATAGATTCCGAAACGGCTGAACCGATTTTCTTGAAAATTTACACAGTTGTACTATAAGCGTCTGCGAGTGTTTTGAGCTAGGTTTTGTGTCGAGGTACCCCCGATAAATATCGAAAATCGATAATCGAAAAAATCGGGTTATAGAAGGACTGGTCCGATTTTAATCAAATTTGATACACTCATAGACAAAGACATAAGAAACGATATTCAGAAGTTTCAAGGTTGCAGTTCTTACAATAGTGCAGAAAATCGATAATATATATATAAAAAAGGTAAAATGTTTATTTGTGTGTTTGTTTATCTGTCTGTGTGTCCATTATAAAAATCGACAATTTTTATCCGATTCTCACCAAAATTCACACAAATAATCTTTAGGCTGAGTCTGAGCTCCAGGACCATGGATTAGTTTTAAAGATTTCATTACACGCGAGCAACGCCGGGTTATACTGCTAGTATATATATATATATATATATATATATATATATATATATATCAGGACTGAATGATCGATATGAAATCAACTAGTTAATGATAAGCACGTGCTTTGCCATTTCGTTGAATTCAGATCGATTATTTAATTGCAGTTCACAAAATAATTTTTTTTAATTGATGTTAGAAATTCAAGATATAAAAAAATACTTACACAAATTAACTTAAATTCGACGCAGTTTTTATGCAATTTTCTGACTCGGCGACATTCAACTATTTTTGTAATTGAATGAAGAGCGGATGCTAAAATAATCTCGACTGAACCCATTACGACAAATGGTAGAAAAACTTCACCATGATGTCAAACGTCATCCTATTGAGAAATCTTTGAGAATTCTTTATCTAACACACACACACGTTTAGATACCTTTATATATATTACTGGAACCCGTGGAATTTCCACGGTAGGATAATTATGATTTCCTGGAAAAAAGTTTACTTTGTCGTATTACAAATGATATTAAAGTTTTCAAACATAGAGTTATTGGATAATAAAATAACGATAACACAGAGTGTAATTTTATTAAAATATCTATAAAAGTAATGTCCATAGAAGCTACTTTACTGTATTAAGCGGCGTATGCAAAGACCATAACCAAAATATTATACGCTATTTTGTGAGAGATTTTGAAAGAGAAAATTTTTTTTTATTAATGAAAAATCATGGCTCCTATGTTTATTGTAAACAGAAAAGACCAACTGAGTAATTGCCAAGGGTGTAGAGGCGAGAAATTTCGTAATTAGTTCGCGGGATACAACAACAAACCTACCTATTCTTACTATTTTGTACAGTACACACACATGTACACAAACACAATTACTCTCCAACCAACAGCTTAAGCTGCTACTGATACGGTAATGCTATAGGCTCTTCCCTCCTACTCTCTCAGTCTTTACTACCTTTCAGTTTAGCAAAGGTGAGAAAAAGGCTGAGGTGAGTAAAAAGATAGAGGGGAAGGAAAAGCTTGCGTAGAGAGTAAGTGTGTAACGGACAGAGGAACTAAGTAACTAACTACCTAAGGAGGAACAAGCAGAATTATTATATGGATATATATGTGTGTGTGTGTGTGTGTGTGTGCGCGCGCACGCGTGTAATTTTAAAAATGACGAAGCGATTTGTTTTAAAGGAACCTTTTCCGTGCAACAGCAAAAAGTAATGAATTTAGCAATCTAGTAAAGTCTCTTTTGTTTCTATTGAAAGTTTCCTGTAGCGAGGAGAAATGGCAATAAAATAAATGAAAACGGAAAAATGTTTGGAATTTTATTTGAAATTTTGAAGATTCTAGTTAGTAGCAAAGTAAAAATCCAGAAGTTAGTTTCACAAGATAGAAGTGAAAATAAATTGTTAGAATAGAATATATGATTGCATCTATCAAGTTCAAAAGTAAAACAGTGGAACCTAATTGCCAATCAAGTAAACGCTTATTCCCCGCCTTCAAATGTCTAGAGTTTTTGATTTCATCCTTTTTCATTATTGTCGTTTCAACGAAACTTTCTAAAGATATATTGGACGCAATGGCTGGGCGGTGTGGTGCAATGGATATCGTCACGAAATAAGAAATCTGACAGTCCGAGTTCGAATTCGAGAGGAATTCGTTGCGTTCACTTACACGCAAGTACCCTTGGGAAAATTGCTAATCTATCTACTCCCTCTAGCTAAGCGTTAAATAGCAGAACATGGCATGTGTCATGCATGTCACTTAAATGAATGATTGGACAAAAAAGGTTTCTTTAAAAAAAACTTATATCACTTCTGTACTATTATATATTTCAATCCTGGGTAAAAAAAAAAAAAACAATCGGAGTCTAACCGTACTGATGAGCAGTGATACGGCAAAACAGATCTGTCTGCGGATGACAATATATATATATATATTAGTCATCCACATACAGGTCCGTTTCGCTGTATCACAACTCATCAGTGTGGCTAGACATATCCACTTGCTTCTGGCCGGGATCGAAACTCGACAGATTCGGTGTCAGTCGGAGTCTCTACTACCTAAGCCACCGGCACACGGCATCAGAGAAGGGTAATTTTAACGTCTTGTATATAAGCAGTGTATACAGACGCCAGGCACCGAGAGAACTCAATTCATTTCTGAAGAGTCACGCATTATAGCCGAAGTGGAAGCTGTTTTTAAAATTTTCTTCTCCAGAGAGCTCAATCGTAATGAGAGCATAATATAGTAGCCATCCACATACAAGCCCGTTTCGCTGTATCACAGCTCGTCAGTGTGGCTAGACATATCCACTTGACATATATATATCTACTACCGACCATAAGTTTGGAACCACCCAAATTTTTAGCAGAATAAAATTCGCCAAGTTTGTATATTTTGTTATTCTTATGCAGTTGTCATATAAAAAAGTATTTTTTCAACTTTAAAGTAAACATTTACTCAGATTGCTACTTGATTCCTTTTATTGTTATCACGTTTTTGCAGAAAATTCAGATTCATTCAGATCTTATAATTACGACATTATTTATTTTTGTAAACCATATTACTACAGTATGAATGGCAAGGAAGAAACAGATTAGCATTGAAAAAAGAGCTCAGGTTGAAATTCTTTCGAAAGAAGGATATTCTGAACGTGTTATTGCTAAAAAATTAAGCCTATCAAAAAATGGCGTTAATTTTTGCCTTCAACGACTTCGTGAAACTGAGTTAAATATTGACAGAAAAAGATCTGGTAGGCCCAGAGTAACATCTATTGTAGAGGATGGGCACTTGTTCATATCTAGCAAAAGAAATAAAATAAAAACCGCTCCAGAATTAACAATTGAAATGAATTCTACTCGGCAGCATCCAGTATCTGTAACTACTGTTAATAGACGACTTCATTCTGCTGGGCTTAAAGTCTGTGTAGCAGTTAAGAAACCACTGTTAAAGAAGGAGAATAAGGGATGAAATTGATCGTACAGTTTGAAATGAAATTCCTAAGAATGAACAAATGTTGTTTAAATGCTTATTCTTATAAGTTATTAGCAAGAATGCCAAGGATTTGCTCTGCAGTAATAAAGGCTTGTGGTGGTTTCTTTGATGAAAAGAAAATAGGAATTAACTTCAATTAAATTTGAATTTAAACTATGTTAATTTTGGTTTTAATTATTGTACAATTGTGGGCAACAATGAAATATATCTATATTTATTCTTCTCAGACGTAAAATTTATTATTTCTTTCTCGTAGAGAATAACTATAAGTGGTCCCAAACTTATAGTCGGTAGTATATATATGTGTGTGTGTGTCTGTGTGTGTGCGTGTATATATATATATATATATATATATATATATATATATATATATATATATATAGTACATTAAATTAAAACAACCCACACTTAGTAAAATCATATTTCAGTCTGGTCATAAGACATTACAAAATCTACGAACTGCGTCTGCTATTTGGTAACTGTTAACGTTGCATAGCAATGTTTTATATCAACACAAGATAAAATCATCGTTAATGGTGGATGTTTTTATGCTAACGTCCCTGTAATCTCCCCGAAGATGGCTCATATGAGCCGGAAGCTTAAAACCAACACAATCAAAAATATCCAAATTTTGGACAATTTTGTCCTTATTTTCACCTGAAATTAAAGCCAAAATACGATATTTGGAACGGCTCACGATTAAACATGATAAACATTCAGTGTCTTCTATATTTAACACAATATGTTTAGAATATATATATATATATATATATATATATATATATATATATATACACGATTGATTAAATACGTTTTTATTTATGTTTCCAACCATTTTTCTCGTTTTCGGCACAAATTTAGTTAGTTATATTACCTAAGTTTAATTAAATCAATATTCGCTAACCAATACGAAAGCAAAAGAAATTTAACAAATAATTAGGAATAACACAAAAATAAGATATCTTATTAACGTATAGGTACCTTCACTTTTTCGGCAAAAATTTCGATACCTACTTTTAAAATGAAATTTTGAAAATGAAAAAACATTCTTGAAGATTTCAATTTAAATTTAATTAAAAGCTTAATGATTAAATTTATTATTTCCATTAATTAAAAAATTCTTGTGTATTCCAAATTCACATTTATTTCGATTTCTTAAAATTTTCTTAAAAGCGGCCATTTTCTTAAACTTAAGAAATTTGTAAACAAACAAAAATTCATCAATTTTTAAAATATTTTGAAAAAACAACTAAAACTTTTTATATTTATAATCATATCGCCCCAAGCAAGGCATTTTACTGCCACTGTTTTGCAGGAGGTTGCATAGGAGGATCGTTATGAGAAAGAGTGACAGGTTATAGGGGCTGTCAGGAAGTGGGTAAGAGAAGGATGAGAATACTGATGATAGTGGAGTGAACGGAGAAAAAAGCATGAAGGATAGGATGCAAGTTAGTGAGATAGGAGATGACTATTGACTTTACATTTACATTTTTGAAGATTGTAGCTGTCGGGGAAGCAAGTAAACGGGAGGGAATTTCACATGCAGGAAGTGAGAGAAAAGAAGCTACTGGAGTAGAATTTGCGTTGACATTTTATTGATTAAACAGTGAAAAAGTGGAACCTAGTTGCTAATCTTGTGGCTCGAGTAAATTCATTTATAGGGGGCACCAGTGAGCTAAGTAGATCGGAGCAGAAGCCGTGAAAGGGAAGCCACATTGCGCCGGTGAGAATGTGACTATGCGAGCTGCCAAGTCGGGATCGATCACATTACAGATTCTCCGTTGGATTTTGTCAAGGACCCCTAGGTGGATAGCAGGAGCACCCGACAAGGTATGGCGGATGGTAGACTTAAATATGTGCCAGATTGTTTCAGACGGGAAACACTTCCTGGCCCCACAGAGAGGACCGACTTTTTTAGCAGCGGATTTAGAAATGGATTCTGTATGTAGCCATTCCAAGTGAGATCTGTTGTGAGAGTTAACCCGAGGAGGTGCAGTTTTACTTTTAGAGAGACTAGCCTGATCCATGTGAATGGGAGGTAGGAGCGATTGTCTGTGTTGGTTAATAGATAGGTATGGAGGATGGTAGACTTAAATATGTGCAAGATTGTTTCAGACGGGAAACACTTCCTGGCCCCACAGAGAGGACCGACTTTTTTAGCAGCGGATTTAGAAATGGATTCTGTATATAGCCATTCCAAGTGAGATCTGTTGTGAGAGTTAACCCGAGGAGGTGCAGTTTTACTTTTAGAGAGACTAGCCTGATTCATGTGAATGGGAGGTAGGAGCGATTGTCTGTGTTGGTTAATAGATAGCAGATGAGAAAAAGAAGAAATTTGTGTCATTGTCTCTGAAAAATTGAGATCCACCCTCATACATCTGAGGAAGGCTGAAGAACTTATTTACCGATCTGTGTTATGTTGAAAACATTAAAAATAAGAGTAAAAGGGGGCATTTCTTTTAAAAAATATCACCCCATACAAGGCAATAAAATCACTGATATAGAAGAGGTTACTAAGTACTGATGGTTGATTTTCTTGAGCAGCATGTGAACCTCAAAGATTATTTAATGCCGAAAACGAAATATTTTGAACACAGTTTTATTGTTTCAACTAAATACATTTTGAACGGGATTGTACAGCTTCAACTTTAAATAAAATGTAACGCTGTTCATTTTGCATTAAATAGGTGTTGCTGGTATTTTTTATTATATGATATATCCCGAAAAGGAATACAGTATAAAAAGATCAGTTGAATGGAATTCCACACCAGGAATACAATACACCAGATTTATTGTACTATGGTACAATTAACAATAATACACAGATAAGTAAGCCACAGGTTGGAGCGGAATCGACTAATGAATGCTTTCGCCTAAGATCTTTTTGTATTTACTAGCCTTCCCACGCAAGGCCAGATGTGACACATGGTCATTTTATAGTGGGTATTCCCGGCCATATAGCCGGGCCAAAAAATTCCTGTCTATTTTTCCCCATTCGTGGTTCTACCCTTCGGCGGAACCACGAATGTGTTTGTGCTCCCTGCTCGGAAGCAGAGAGCGCCCTCTACCCGAAGGCAGAGAGTTGACAGTGTCATAGAGCAGTCAGGCGAATGCTTAAGAGCTTTTCGTATTTACTAGCCTTCCCAAGCAAGGCCAGATGTGACACAAGGTCATTTTATAGTGGGTATTCCCGGCCATATAGCCGGGCCAAAAAATGTCTGTCTATTTTTCCCCAGTCGTGGTTCTACCCTTCGGCGGAACCACGACTGGGTTTGTGCTCTCTGCTCGGAAGCAGAGAGCGCCCTCTACCCGAAGGCAGAGTGCTGACAACGTCATAGAAAAGTCAGGCGAATGCCTAAGAACTTTTTCCTCGTCGTACCGCTCGTTACCGTCTTTTATAAGGTAGGGCATTCTATTCTTGAGGGGTGGCAGGATGTTCCACTATAACAATATATATATATATATATATATATATATATATATATATATATATATATATATATATATCCCGAAAAGGAATACAGTTAAATAGATCAGTTGAAGAATGGTACTCAACATCAGGAATAAGGTATAACAGATTTATTGTACTAAGGTACAATTAACAATAATACACATACAGGCAAGCCACGAGTTGGAGCGGAATCAACTATCGAATAATGAATGCCTTCGCCTAAGACTTTTCTGTATTCACTAGCCTTCCCACGCAAGGCCAGATGTGACACATGGTCATTTTATAGTGGGTATAATGTCTGTCTATTTTTCCCCAGTCGTGGTTCTACCCTTCGGCGGAACCACGACTTGGTTTGTGCTCTCTGCTCGGAAGCAGAGAGCGCCCTCTACACGAAGGCAGCGAGCTGACAGTGTCATAGAGCAGTCCGGCGAATGCCTAAGACTTTTCTGTATTTACTAGGCTTCCCACGCAAGCCCGGATGTGACACATGGTCATTTTAATGTGGGAATTCCCGGCCATATAGCCAGGCCAAAAATATGTCTGTCTATTTTTACCGAGTCGTGGTTCTACCCTTCGGCGGAACCACGACTGGGTTTGTGCTCTCTGCTCGGAAGCAGAGAGCTGACAGTGTCATAGAGGAGTCAGGCGAATGCCTAAGACTTTTCTCATCTTCATACCGCTCGTTACCGTTTTTTATAAGGTAGAGCATTCTATTCTCGGGGATGGCAGGATGTGCCACTATAACATTATATAAAGATAGATTGTTGGTATTTTTAATATGAAAATATATTTTATTACATCAAAAAATTCGGGCATGAAATGCAATATTTTTAAGATTTTATTTAAACCTTAAAAGTAAAGGACAAGATATTCTAGTGAAGTAAAAAATAAGAAATTTCTTAAAATATTGCAGTCAAATTTTATTTTTAGCTGCAATATTTTTAGTAGGAAATTTTTTATTTTCCCATGTAATCCATGATTTTCCAGGTATTGTTATTAATTTAATATAAATTTAATGCTGAAAACTGCATTCATCAATATAAAAAAGAAAAAAGTATTATATGCAATTGATTAAAAAAAACAATATTGATTATTTATAATTAATTCTGATAATCAATCCTGATAAAATGATAAGTGATAAACAAAGTTTGATTGACAAAGTTTGATTGTCAAAAATGAGAAAAGATATCATCAGAATTTAAATGTTGAAAACCACATACAAAAATATTAAACAGAAAAAAGTTATAAAGAATAAAATATATTATTAAAAGTGCATTCACTCATTTATAAACTTATGTAGTTAGTCTCCCTTTTTGAACTTTACATATTCTGATGTAATTTTTTTTCTACTGAACGAAACTTCAAAAATTCTTTTCAT
Source organism: Ascarosepion bandense (assembly GCA_037127315.1). Lineage (NCBI taxonomy): Eukaryota > Metazoa > Mollusca > Cephalopoda > Sepiida > Sepiidae > Ascarosepion > Ascarosepion bandense. Next base: position 2,716,635 of record JBBBDQ010000895.1, on the reverse strand, counting down.
AATGCATCGAAGGTAGTGTCCTATCTAATTTTGTAAACTGTTTGAAATTTAATGGAGAACTAAATTAGTGGTGAAGCTTGAAAGTTGCCTAGATTCACTTAATCATGGACTTAACAATATATTCAACGATTACCGTGGTTGAATGATACTTTCATAGATTTTGTTTTAATTTAAGAGTTCTCTTTACACATAGTTGGAACTTCAGCAGGTGAACCTGCGTTCAACAGCAATTAAGAGGTGCTACTGACTTTGATAGAATGGAAAGAAAAAGAAACATTATTATTGTGGGATCTCCCCTTTGTATATGATAATGGACTCGACTGAGTGTACATATACTTCTGCCATAGAGAGAACACCAGTGGAGAGAAATCGTAGAGATCCGTGAGAGTTATCGGAGAGTATCGGAACTGATACGTAAGTTACCGAGTGATACCGAAGTTACCCAGAGACTACCGCATCAGAAGTCAGACTAGCTCTGAGCTCCACTCATCTAGAATAATATACATGGATATACTATTTCCAACGACTTAAAGACATATATATTTATTTTTTACTAATAGTATTCCTGGATTTTTTTTTAATCATCTCACTCCAAGCAAGGCATTCCACTGCCACTATTGCGCATGGGGCTACATAGGGGAAGGTAAAGAGGAGTGGTTAGACATAGGGAATGTCAGGAGGAAGGTGACAAATGAATAAGGATAGCGAGGATGAGGGTTGGGCAGATGGGAAGAGTGCTTGATAGAATGGGAGCAGGTTAGTGTGTTAGGAGGTGTCTTACCTTACATTTAAACTCCTGAAGATTGTAGCCGTCGGGGAAGCAATCGTTTGGAAGAGAATTCCACAGTCGGGAAGTGCGAGGAAAGAAACTGTTGGAGTAGAAGTTACGGCTGCATTTTATCGGTTTCACTGTAAAAGGGTGGGATCTGGTTGCTAATGTAGTATCTCGTGCAAATTCGTATTTAGGGGGCACCAGTGATCTAAGTTTACTAACCTGCGTTCAAGTTTGTATATTACGTTCAATATAACCTGCTTTTCTATCTTCATATCTGTTTTGTTGTTCATTATTTTTGCTGTTCGTCACCCGGAATCCACAACAATTATTAATGATCGAGAATAATAGAAGAGTAGTCAAAAAGACGGTAGATAAATTTTTGAAGATCAAAGTTGTCTGGAGAGCATGAAACTTAGAAGAGAGTTCCACAAGCTGGGCTGTGAGAGAAAAGAAACTATTTCGTTGGTGCTTATTCAGCTGTTATTTTTTGTTTCGCTAATCGACGCGAAGTGATATTTATCCAAAATGTCACGGCGGGTTTTATTGATTTCGAATCCGACAGTGTTCGTGCTGCTGCCTAACCTCAGAACGAATTTCTTCATGCTTGCTAACAATCAGACCATCTCCGAACGAAAACCTGAAGTTGTATCCATTTGATAAATCTACCCTTGGGATTTCGGATTCAGCTTTGCAAGCCAAGCGTAAATGATCCTATTGGGCTTTCTTAATGAGAATCTAGCTTTACGAGAGACCGGAATGGTTGGTTGATGTCAGATGAACAGGAAAGGCGTGACAAACGGTTCAGAAATCGGACATCTGGAGATATGGACGACAGCGTATTGGAAACGATGCAGAGGAAAAAGAATCTTCTTCTATGTGCCCTGTCCCTTTCAGGATGTAGGCGATCATGGTTATCCACGTCTCCCTATTCCTTGTGGTTCTTAGTATGTTTGCTCCTGTTACACTTCGCAACTCCCGTCCCGTCATCCACCTGATCAGTCCCTGCAAATATGTTATCCGCTGCCTTCTTATGTCTCTTTTTCCTTCTATCTGGCCTGTGAGTATCAGGTTCTCCAAGCTTTCCTTCCTTATTGCAAGTCCCAGGAACTTCAGTTGTCTTTTCCTGATGCTCAGTATTAATTTTATTTTCGTTGCCATTCTTTCCAACACATCATCGATGCTTGCATGCTCGGTCCACGATATCCGCAGCATCCTTCTGTAGAACCACATTTCCGCTGATTCCAGTTTTGTTCTCATTTTCGATGATATTGTCCGGCATTCACTGCCGTATTGAAGAACTGACATCACATAGCAATAGAAAGTGGAATGTGGAAACGAAACACTTCAGAAAGGATGCGGGAAACAATAAGGCCAAGACCAAAGACCATTGCATATATGATTAAAAATAGTTCTCCATTAATCACAGCTTCGACCACAGTGGCGCCATAACACTGATATTTCTTCTATAATGACCACTTCCATAATCACTGTTTCCATCCTTAATAATTTCAAATCTACGGACATCAGGAACGACACTCCACTATGAAACGACTATATTTATACTCATATGTTTCTATTTGCACCCAGCACAAGCATGGTCAGTAAAGCTTGCACCCATCTATGAAGCGACCATATTTGTACGTTCACACGTTTGTATCTTAGCATTTAGTAGCATTGCACTATGAAGCGACCATATTTGTACATTCACACGTTTGTATCTGCATTTGATGACATTTGCACTATGAAGCGACCATATTTGTACATTCACACGTTTGTATCTGCATTTGATGACATTACACTATAGGCTGAAACCATATTTGTGCACATTCACACGTTTGTATCTGCATTTGATGACATTGCACTATGAAGCGACTATATTTGTACATTCACACGTTTGTATCTGCATTTGATGACATTGCACTATGAAGCGACCATATTTGTACATTCACGTTTGTATCTGCATTTGATGACATTGCACTATGAAGCGACCATATTTGTACATTCACACGTTTGTATCTGCATTTGATGACATTGCACTATGAAGCGACCATGTTGTACATTCCCGTTTGTATCTGCATTTGATGACATTGCACTATGAAGCGACCATATTTGTCCACATTCACACGTTTGTATCTGCATTTGATGACATTGCACTTTTTATGAAGCGACCATATTTGGCCATTCACGTTTGTATCTGCATTTGATGACATTGCACTATGAAGCGACCATATTTGTACATTCACACGTTTGTATCTGCATTTTGATGACATTGCACTATGAAGCGACCATATTTGTACATTCACACGTTTGTATCTGCATTTGATGACATTGCACTATGAAGCGACCATATTTGTACATTCACACGTTTGTATCTGCATTTGTGTATTGCACTATGAAGCGACCATATTTGTACATTCACACGTTTGTATCTGCATTTGATGACATTACACTATGAAGCGACCATATTTGTACATTCACGTTTGTATCTGCATTTGATGACATTGCACTATGAAGCGACTATATTTGTACATTCACACGTTTGTATCTGCATTTGATGACATTGCACTATAAGGCGACCATATTTGTACATTCACACGTTTGTATCTGCATTTGATGACATTGCACTATGAAGCGACCATATTTGTACATTCACACGTTTGTATCTGCATTTGATGACATTGCACTATGAAGCGACCATATTTGTACATTCACACGTTTGTATCTGCATTTGATGACATTGCACTATGAAGCGACCATATTTGTACATTCACACGTTTGTATCTGCATTTGATGACATTACCACTATGAAGCGACCATATTTGTACATTCACACGTTTGTATCTGCATTTGATGACATTGCACTATGAAGCGACCATATTTGTACATTCTTTATTTGTATCACCCATTTACATTGACATTGCACTATGAAGCGACCATATTTGTACATTCACACGTTTGTATCTGCATTTGATGACATTGCACTATGAAGCGACCATATTTATTTTTTAATTCACACGTTTGTATCTGCATTTGATGACATTGCACTATGAAGCGACTATATTTGTACATTCACACGTTTGTATCTTATGTTTGATGACATTGCACTTTGAAGCGACCATATTTGTACATTCACACGTTTGTATCTGCATTCGATGACATTGCACTATGAAGCGACCATATTTGTAATCTCATAATTTCATGTTTGTGCAAGGCACATAATTGGATCTTACCTTTTTTTTTCTACCTAGATAATCATGTGTGGTAAATACACCTCCGTGTGAACAGGTAAAATTTCTTTGCTTTTTGAGTGCCATCAACAAAAATTCGAACTCAAAAGTCACGTTTATTTCCTAGAAAGAGATGAAGATGTTGAGTAGAAACAAATTATTTATATTTTAGAAATGATGAAAGTAATTGTAATATAATAACGATATATAACTGTTATTGCATCCACAAAGAAGATATGTTCAGGGTGTCTCAGAAAAATGAATACATATTTTGAAGCTTTTTCAAGATATAATTCAAGTAACTAAAAACAACGATATCTAATTTAAATAAAGCACATAAAGACTATTTTCATTAATGCATATTCTTATAATTAGCAAATGAGGTCTTCCAAAACTAAAACAAAGTAATGCCAGGGTAAAGTGTAGTGTCGTCTGCGTATCTGCCTACTTGGGATCTTACTTCATCGGGGAGATCGTTAACGTAGATGAAGAAAAGGGTGGGACCTACAATAGAGTCTTGGGGACACATTTGTTCGTTTTAGCAACTAGGTCCCACCCTTTTACTGTGAAACCAATAAATAGTAAATGCAAATTCTACTCCAGCAGCTTCTTCTCACGCACTTCCCGTCCGTGGAATTCTCTTCCGTTTACTTGCTTTTCCGACAGCTACAATCTTCAAGAATCCAAATGTAAATTCAATAGTCATCTACTATCCCACTAACTTGCTTTCTCTCGCTCTATCTCTCTCTCTCTCTCTCTCTCTATATATATATATATATATATATATATATATATATATGTGTGTGTGTGTGTGTGTGTGTGTGTGTGTATATATATATATCAATTTATCTATCTCTCTTTCTCGTGCTTCTTTGTTCGTTCACTCCACTCTCAACAGTATTCTCATCCTTCTCCTACCCTCTTCCTGACACCCCCTGTGACCTGTCACTCTTTCTCATAACTTAGCTTATATGTAAGCCCCTGCACAACAGTGGTAGTAAAATGCTCATATGTAAGCCACTGCACAACAGTGGCAGTAAAATACTTTGCTTGGGGTGACACGATTATATGTCCGCGGGCCCTTTCAAACAGAGGCTTTATAATCACAAGTACTCGTTTTCGAACCTTAAACAAAGATTCCAGACGGCACTATCACGTAGATTCTGGGAAATGAAGGAGGAAGGGCAGGACCCTATAATCAGCTGGAAATTAATAGGCTCAGCTTGTACTCCTAAAAATTTTCGTGATAGGTGTCGTCTATGTTTATTGGAGAAGATTCTGATTTTGAAGTATCCTCATCAAGACTTACTTTTGAATCTTAGGAAGGAATTTATTAATAAGTGCCGTCATAGGGCGGATTTTAAAATTTAATTTTCAATTTTAAATTTAAATTTTAAATTTTTCTATAAATTTTTAATTTTTTAAATTTAAATTTTTTTAATTTTTAATTTTTTAATTTTTTAATTTTTAATTTTTAATTTTTCTTTTTATAATTTTTATGTATATGTGTATGTTTGGGTGTGTATGTGCATATTTGTATATATGTGTATATATATGTATATATGTATTTATATATGTGTGCATATATGTATTTTTGGAAAAATTTTTTAGCTATTTAAATGCTCCTTTTCATAATATTCATTAATTTTTTTTATATTTTTTATATGTATGTGGGTGAGTGCATATGTAATATATATATATGTGTGTGTGTGTGTGTGTGTGTGTATGTATATGTGCGCATGTATGCATGTATGTGTACACATATATATTGTGTGTATATGAATTTTTTGTATATAGGTATGTACACATATATATATATATATATATGTGTGTATGCGCATGTATGTGTATATAAGTGTGTATGAAATTGAATGTATGTGTGTGTATGTGTATGTATATATGTATTCTTAATCGTAGAATTGTGTGTGTGTGTGTATATGTATGTATGTATGTGTGTACTTCTATATGGATGTATAATTGTAAATGAATTTTTTTTTTTTTTACCTAGTGTTGTCTTTATTTAGTTTAATTCAAATGACCTAATTTTTTTTTAAATAATTTTATTTTAAATCCTATATCTTTTTATTCCCTTTTATAAATAATTATGCCTTTTTAAGTAAAGGCCTTTTTCTAATACTTCAACGTTTTTGGGAAGTTAGGTTTTTGAATATGTCCAGCGTCTGTAATATTTTAAAAAATTTTTCTTTCTTTTCTTTTCTTTTTCCCTCCCTTCCTTCCTTTATCTCTCTTATCTCCCACCTTTTTTCCGTGTTGCTTGACCTTGCGTCGATTTAGCACGGCTGTCTGTTAATTTTTAGTTACAATTCTCTTTCCTTTTTTTGCGAACCCAGACGATGTCAATTTTTTCTTTTCTTGTTTATTTGATTTTATTTTATCTTTTTCTTTTTCTTTTTCTTTTTCTTTACTTTTCCTTTTTATTTTCTTTTTTAATTTCTTTGCAAATCTATTTAAAAAGGAAAAGTAGACTAATTTTTCTCCAGTTTCTGAAAGGTTTCTTCTGTTGCTGAGGTGATGTGTTATCCCCCGTGGGGATCTTCATATCGAAATGGCCATTCAACATCTTTGAATTAATCCTTTTTAATATATATATATATATATATATATATATATATAAAGGAAACAGGAAAAATTCATAGAAACAAAAAGAAATAGTACTGAAATTGTATGTAATATCGGTCATCTTATATGGCAGTGAATGCTGGAGACTCCTATCACAGATGGAGAGGAAATTTGAAGTAACAGAAATGTTGTTCTACAGAAGTATGATGTGATTAGCATGAACTGAACAAGTCACCAACGAATAAATTTTAAGGAAACTGCAAACAAAAGGGACGCTTATAGTTAAAGTCAGGAAAGAGACAGATGAAAACTCAAAAGCACATAATTGGGAAAGAGGGTTAGGAAAATGTGACACTCGCAGGACATATAGGACAGAGGAATGCCCCTAATAACCCCGGATAACTTAACTAAAGAACGTAAATGGTTGGCAGGATAGGAATTATGAGTGATAGAAAAACACAAAACTCACTTCGAGTTAGAAAGTTCAGAAAGTTGTGGAGAGCCACAATCATCAATGTTCTGAAGGGATCCAGCACCTAGAACTTCTTCTTCAATATGCCCTGTTCTTTCAGGGCGTAGGCGATCATGGATTTCCACATCTCCCTATCGCTGGTAGCTCTTAGCACGCTTTTACCTGTTACACGACAGAACCCTCGTTCTGTCATCCAATTGATTAACTCCTTCAAATATATTATCCGTTGCTTTCTCCTGTCTCTTTTTCCCTATATCTGGCCTGTTAGTATTAGGTTCTCCAAGCTCTCCTTCCTTATTGTATGTTCCAGGAACTTTAGCTGTCTCTTCCTGATGCTCAGTATTAATTTCCTTTTTGTTTCCATTCTTTCCCAAACCTCATCATTGTTCACATGCTCGATCCATGATATTCGCAGAATCCTTTTGTAGAACCACATTTCAACTGCTTCATTTTTTTCGTTTATCTTTGATGATATTGTCCAGCATTCACTGCCATATTTGAGAACCGACATCACATAGCAATCTAGTACTCTCTTCCTAGTTTCTAGCGAAATTTTCCTGTCCCTTAATACTCTACTCAACTTCTGGAACGCATCGTTCGCCATGCCAATTCGCTTTCGGATATCTGTGTCGCACTTTCCGTCTTCTGTTAGAACAGTTCCCAGGTATTTAAATTTTTGTCCCAGGAACTTCAGCTGTCTCTTCCTGATGCTCAGTATTAATTTCCTTTTTGTTTCCATCATTTCCAAGATCTCATCATTGCTCACATGCTCGATCCATGATATTCGCAGCATCCTTCTGTAGAACCACATTTCAGTTGCTTCAAGTTTTTCCTTCATCACTGATGGTATTGTCCAGCATTCACTGCCATACTGAAGGACGGACAGCACGTAGCAATCCAGCACTCTCTTCCTATTTTCTAGCGAAATTGTCCTGTTTCTTAATACTTTACTCAACTTCTAGAATGCTTCCTTCGCCATGCCAATTCGCCTTCGGATATTTGTGTCGCACTTTCCGTCTTCTGTTATAACGCTTTCCAGTTATTTAAATTTTTGTTCCTGCTTGATTGTGGTATCCCCAACCTGTATTTGGCATTTCGGGCTGCCCTTTTTACTGATGACCATGCATTCGGTTTTCGTGGAGTTTATTTCTAGTCCTTTCTTGTTACTTTGCCTTCAGTAGGAGTTCTTAAGAAGCCCTAATCTTCTTAACAAAAAAAGCGATTTAATGACTACATGGTGCCAGAAAAATTACTAAATTTCTTAAACTGATTGATACAGCTTCCTCGATACGTCTGCTTCTTTCTCTCTCACGCCCTATTTTCCAGATATTTTTTCCTTCTTTCCCCGCAAATATTGCTATTAATAATCATGAATTAGTCACATTTCATTTCATCCTCTTCCATTTTAATACGTTTTTAATTTAAAACTTTAATTGTATAATTTCAATTTTAAAATTTTAATTTTAATATTTTTATCATCATGTATTCTTTGTTTATTTAAAATTCATTCTTGTTATTAAAAGTCGTAATCTAACTTTATAAGATTCAGCTCTCATGAAGATCGAGTGAACTTAAATTCAAATCAATTAAACTGTCAGTTTGTAATATGCACCTGATGATTGCATAACGCATGAAACTCTGAGTCATGCCATCGACGGAGAACAATATTTATATGTCAGTCTGTTAAGTGCCATACGTGATACACGCTTTGGCGACCATTTCTCAATATGACATGACTGACTGGGCGGGTATTTTCTCGCAATAGTGCTTTCTGCGGTAGATTGGTTGCTAATCTGTCCTGCTATTATGCTATAGCTGAAAGGAAAAGGGACGGATTAAAATCTTTCCTAAGGGTATTTGCTGACAAACGAATGCAACATATTCCAACGGAATTCGAACTCGGCCCTTCGATTTCTTGTTCCAAGACCGATATCCACTGGCGCACAATGTACATGTACAATGTACATATATATATATATAAATATATATATATATATATATATATATATATATATATATATTATTAATCATATCACCCCAAGGAAGGCGATAACGCCACTGATGCGCAGGGGGTTATGTAAGAGTAAAAAGAGTGGAAAAGAAAAAGCCGGAAACCACATCCTAACCAGGGAACAAGGGATGAGCCTCTTCACCTGTTCAATAGACATGGGTGGAGTGTGAACCGGGCGATAGTTTAGTCTATCTACTCCAATTAAAAAAAAAGTAAAAACATTAGAAAAGAGAAAGCCGGAAACCACATCCTAACCAGGGAACAAGGGATGAGCCTCTTCACCTGTTCAATAGACGTGGGTGGAATGTGAACCGAGCGATAGTTTAATCTATCTACTCCAATTGAAAAAAAAACTCTGTCCATACTCCATTGAGCACTGTTTTATTAATACCTGAATAATAATATTATAATATGTGTGCCCACATATATATAATTATTCACATAATTATATATATATATATATATATATATATATATATATATATATATATATACTACCGACTATAAGTTTGGGGCCACTTAGGTTTATTTACTAAGAAAAAGAAATAATAAATTTTATGTCTTAGAAGAATAAATATAGATATATTTCATTGTTGCACACAATCGTACAATGATTAAAACCAAAATTAATATAGTGTAATTTCAAATTTAATTAAAGTTAATTCATATTTTCTTTTTATCAAAGAAACCACCACAAGCCTTTATTACTGCAGAGCAAATCCTTGGCATTCTTTCTAATAACTTATAACTTATAAGTTGGTGAAAGTGATTTCCAAGCATCCTGCAAGCATTTAAACAACATTTGTTCATTCTTAGGAATTTCATTTCGAACTGTACGATCAATTTCATCCCTTATTCTCCTTCTTTAACAGTGGTTTCTTAACTGCTACACAGACTTTAAGCCCAGCAGAATGAAGTCGTCTATTAAAAGTAGTAACAGATAATGAATGATGCCGAGTAGAGTTCATTTCAATTGTTAATTTCGGAGCGGTTTTTCTTCTATTCCTCTTGCTAGATATGATCAAGTGCCTATCCTCTACAATAGATGTTACTCTGGGCCCATCAGATCTTTTTCTGTCAGTATTTAACTCAGTTTCACGAAGTCGTTGAAAGCAATAATGAACGCCATTTTTTGATAGGCTTAATTTTTTAGTAATAACACGTTCAGAATATCCTTCTTTCGAAAGAATTTCAACCTGAGCTCTTTTTTCAATGCTAATCTGTTTCTTCCTTGCCATTTATACCGTAGTAATACAGTTTACAAAAATGAATTATAACGTAATTATAATATCTGAATAAATCTGAATTTTCGGCAAAAACTTGATCACAATAAGAGGAGTCAAGTAGCAAACTGAGTAAATGTTTACTTTAAAGTTGAAAAGATTTTTTTTTTTACTTGACATCTGCATAAGAATAACAAAATATGCAAACTCGGCGAATTTGATTCTGCTAAAAATTTGGGTGGTTCCAAAATTATGGTCGGTAGTGTATATTGACTTATTCCTGACCCTTTCTTTCCAGATAATTTTTCTTTTAGTCTATTGTTATTCCTAAGCTCAATGAAAATTATTACAATGAAAAAAAATTTCGAGTGATCTTTTAGTATGATTAAGATCCTCTACGGATCTTAGAGCCGGAGAAGGACTAAGGCGAATCTCGCCAAACTTCGATCCTTTCACACCATCTGCCTCCGACGAATACTGAGAATATTTTGGCCAGAGAAGATCTTCAATGAAGAACTTTTGAAGAGATGCAAGCAAGAGAACATGGGCGTTATTAAAAAAAATTATTCCCAGTGAAACATTTTTGAATAAAAAACTAGAAGACATTTTCAGATATTTAAATTAAAAAGAGAATAAAAACAAAAAAAAATTCATTAAAATCTGACTAAATCAAAGCAAAACATACCTTAAAACTCCACCTTTTTGGCATTAAATAATCTTGAGGGATTGATATCCGTTAATAAAAACCCAAATTCAAACTCAAGAGAAAGCAATAACAGCGGCCACATAATGTCGATAAATTGAATGTGTGCACGAAAATATGAAATAAAACCTAAGCTTGTGACCGCCCGCTTCACAATCAACTGTCCAAAAGCTGCGTAGCCTAAATTATGAAATTTTGAATTTTTTAAGTTACGTAAGTGAAGGGATGTGCGTTGTGGCGCAGTGGATATCGGTTCGGAACTAGAAATCGGGTAGCCGAGTTTGAATTCCAGCTGAATTCATTGCTTTCACTTACGCGCAAATACCTTTGGGAAAGGTATTAATCCGTCTCTTCCCTCCAGTTATGGGTTAAATAACAGGACAGATTGGGTTCTATAGCCTTGGCTGGCAACCAATCTACCGCAGAAAGCAATGGCAACCTACTGCGGGATAATCTTCTGCCAAGTCAGTCATGTCTCTTCCGAGACATGATCGCCCAAGCGTGTATCACGTATGGCACTTAACTGACTGAAGTGAATTATTAAATATTGCATCATCCTTCATACTCACCTCATATCTCCCCAACTGATTATCACTTATTTAATCATTTTGAGCTTTTCATTCGCAGTAAAACACACTCCAATAAGGAAGATGTAATCGAAGCTTTAAACTGTTTATCAAAATAAAGGATGACAATTTTTTTAGGCTGAGGTCGAGAATTTAGATGTACCTTGGAGAACAGTCATTTATCAACATGGTGCCTATTTCAACTAAATTTATTCAACATTTCAGAAGTGTTTCCTGCATTTCTTATAAAATGCGCCATTTCATGTGAGACATATATATATATACATATATATAAAAGAGTGGCCATTGAAGTCAACACTCAGAGACAATAGACTGTTTCGTGCTAAACGCAATCATCAGTCCACATCTGTTGCTCCTGAGTGTTGACTTCAATGTTCAGTCTTTTATATTTACATACGCCCTATCTCTGATATTGAGCACTTCATCCTATAAATATAGCACACCTTAAAACTATATATATATATATATATATATATATATATATATATATATATATATTGTTTAATACTTACTTTTTGGTCCCAATAGTGTAAGACCAGTACACATTTGTATTAAAAAGTGTTCTATACAATTATGTTGTAGAACTTTTCAATATTTTTAATATTTAAACGAGTTATTTCGCTACCTTGGTTTCTACCATGAGTGGTGTCTTCGGGCGATTTTTAATTGTTATGAAAAAAATTAAAAAAAAAAAAAAAGAGAAAAGTGAAAAGATTGAAAAAGAGAAAGCCGGAAACCACATCCTAAACAGGGAACAAGGGATGAGCCTTTTCACCTGTTCAATAGACGTGGGTGGAGTATGAACCGGGAGATACTATATATATATATATATATATATATATATACTTTATTTACGCATTGCTCATTCAGTAAAATGAATTAGATCACTCTGGCTATTGGGCGCGTATAATAATAATATATACACCTAAATGGTCTGCCTTCTTCCACCGAACGCACATGGCCCAGAGGTAGAGTCGCCGACTGGCGCCAATTCGGTCGGGTTTCAATCCTGGGTTAAAAAAACAATCGGAGTCTAACCGTATTGATGAGCTGTGATACAGCGAAACAGATCTGTCTGCGGATGACAATATATATATATAACGCTTACAGTACCTGTTATTCCCAGTATATATATATATATATATATAACGCTTACAGTACCTGGTATGCGGCACGTCCGTAGAGAAAGTCTGTTTGTTTTAGATAAAAATTTCTTACTTTCTCTACGGACGTGCCGCATGTTGTGAACAAACACACCACGTGATGTAAACAAAAAAATATTCGGATGCTATCGTGAAATACGTTTCTAGTTCAAATTTAAAAATCACTCGTTTCTGATGAAGGACCGAGGGCGGTCTGAAATATAAAATACAATAATAAAAATAAACAAATACGGTCCCAAAAAAGTACATTTTTAAATTCAAAACTTTATTAATATTCTTTCCTATACATATTAAGACAGTATACGTGGATCATCACTATGTTATATATATATATATATATATATATATATATATATATATATATATGCTGCGTGTGTGTGCGTATGTGTATGTGCATAACTCTGACTTCCAATCGTAAAAAAATGTTTATCTATCTATATATATATCTATCTTTATATATATATATATATATATATATATATATATAATGTGTATGTGTGTATGTGTGTCTGTTAAAATGAATATGTGTTAATATTCTTGTGTTAAATTTGCTTCTACTTATAAAAAATACCTACATAGGAATAATACAATAACTCAGTGAAAAACTTCTTTAATTCCTTGTGCTATTATTCTTTATTGCTCTGAATGATCGACGCCTTCATCGAATTTCAAAGGCACAGAACCCTAACCATGACCGATTTGTTTAAAAAGGGATCAAAATGGCTTCCTCCGTTGGAACTCTTCACACATGGAGGTGGGATCAAAGACAAGTTGAATGAATTAATCACAGGTTGAATTACTTTATAGCGAAGACGAGACAAAGAGCAGAGTCTTTTTATTTATATTTAAAAGGGAGAATTTATTATTTTCGTTCCGGAAGATACGGGTATGATGGAAACATGTGAAGCAATGTATAATAAATAAATGAAAAGGAAGAATGTCAGTGTTCAATAGATTCTAAGTACTTCCGCACGGCAACAATAAAGATTTCTTGAATGTCGGCAACGGAAACCTATAACGCGAAAAGGTAAATAACAAATGGCGGTTTCGAGAGTAAATAAAACTAACGGAGGCTGACATCAAATAAATGTGAACTGGCGTAGGTGACTAAAGTGAAATAAACAAAATCACGGTAAGCGATGGAAGATATAAACAAACTCAACTGGTTTAGAAATTTTCTCCAAATCCAAAACACTTACATTGATGCATGTGTATTCTTTTTTTAATCGTTTCACCCCAAGCAAGGCATTCCACTGCCACTATTGGGCTTGGGGCTACATAGGGGGAGGTAAATAGAAAGAGTGGTTAGATATAGGAAATGTCAGAAGGGTGGGTGATAGGTAGTTGGGAGGATGGGAAGAGTGTTTGAAAGAATGGAAGCGAGTTAGTGTGTTAGGAGGTGTCTATTGACCTTACATTTAAACTCCTGGAGATTGTATCCGTCGGGGAAGCAGTCATGTGGAAGAGAATTCCACAGTCGGGAAGTACGAGAAAAGAAACTGTTGGAGCAGAAGTTGCGGTTGCATTTTATCGGTTTCACTGTAAAAGGGTGGGATCTAGTTGCTAATCTAGTATCTTGTGCAAATTCGAACCTAGGGGGCACCAGTGATCTAAGTTCATCGGAGCAGAAGCCATGGCGGTATTTATAGAAGAGACACAGGGAAGCCACGTCGTGCCGGTGAGAGAGAGACTGCAGGATGTGTGCGAAATGTCAAATAAAAAAAAAAATACAGGGTGTCCATAAAGTCCGTGTGCACTTAAAAAATTATAACTTTATTAGTATTGTGATAGAAATAATCTGTTAAAAATGAGCCTGAACTATAGTGGGTTGCTTTTCTATTCTTTTTCTAGTTGTAGTGGGAGTCCGTTCTAGTGAAGAGTAATTGTATACTCTTGCAGGTTAACGGAATTTGGCCTTGTGGTAGATAGCCCACTATAAGTCATAAAATGATTATAAAATCAAGAAAAGCAATTTGAGTAGAAAAATAACATTTTTATAAATACACATTTCAATTAATGTTTTACAATTAAAGCAATACTTGAAATAAAGGTCCAACGGAGGTTAGAATGTTCATGGCAAATAATGAGCTGAAAGAGATAAAAGGCTTCGGAATGTGGGGAGCGGAGATATGTGAGGAATGTCTTTGAAGTAGTCGCTCCTGAGGTCAGTAAGTACTTTTGAGACAGTGAATAAGTGATGAGAGGTAGAGGGAGGCGAATGTAGTAGCCGCTCGACTTACGTCCAGGGAATATTAATTACATTCTTCTCCTTAGTCTCTGCGTCAGTCTGTTTGCTGGGGTCTTGTCTGTATCCGCTTTTTATATCAGCTTTTTGGATCAAAACAGCCCGTTTGGAATTTCATACTTGTATTTGATTCTGGGCTTCCCATTGGCTGGTAAATAAAATTCGCATTGTCTCGCGAAATGGAAATTTGATATTTGATTAATTTTTATTTTTCAACCGAAACATCTGCCCGAATACACCTGCGCAGAGACGATTTTTATTCATTTGCTTTTTGGTCGATACAGAGCAAACATCCGGTACCTCGCTATTGCTCGGTTGCTATCACCACAGAACAATTAAACTTGAAAGATACTACATTGTTTCAACAAGATGGCACTTTCCTTGTCGCTTTGCTCTGTGTGTTAGACAGTTTTCTAAATCAGGAATTTCCAAAAGATGGATCGGAAGGGGTGGACAATTTTATTGGCCTCTACGTTCGCCAGATTTGACTCCATTAGATTTTTTTTCATGTGAAAACAATTATGTATGCAACTAAACCTAGTTCATTAGAAGATATGAAAGCTAAAATAACTAATGTGATGCCAGCCTTTACTGTAAATCAGTTGGCAAATGTTTTCTGTGAACAGCAAAATCGTATTACTCTTTGAATTGCTAATGATGGAGGACATGGAGAAACTTAAATAAAATTTCAATAAAACCTAAAAAATATAGATTGACTTCTTTCTAATCCGTTTTAAAAATTATTTCTATCGCAAGTACAAATGAAGTTATATTTTTTTTTAATTACACACGAATTCTATGGACAGCTTGTATATCTGTGAAAAGACAATATGAATATGAGAAAAGGAAACATTTTCTTTACCAATGCATTTAATCCTCTCATGGGCTTCATCAAAGTAAATGTAAGGATTTTATTTTACAGTGTGGTGATACTGAGAAAAGCGAGGGACCGGATGTTTGCCTTCAGACATCCGGTCCCTCGCTTTTCTCAAAACTGGTCTTTGCGCACCCGGCTCCATGCAGATGTTCCGACAGAAAATCAAAAATTAATAATTATTAACTTCCTATTCGCGAGCCTACGCGAAATTTATTTATCATCCAATGGGAAGCCCAGAATTAAATTCGGGTGTGAATTCCCAAATGGTTTGCTGGGATCCACAAAGGCGAAATAAAAAACCGACACAAAAAGCATCGCCAGTTGAGAAAGTACAAGCTTAATTAGCACGTCCCTTGACCTCATCAAGCGATCCACTACGCTCGCCTCGCCTTTCCCTCTCACCTTCTTCTTCGCTGACCCTGAGCTACTTACCCGGCCAAAGGAGCGGATACATCAAAGACATTCCTAACTGACAAAGGCTCCCACATACAGACGCACAAATTCTCTTTTCAGCATTTATAGCTATGAAAATTTTAACGTCCTTTCAACCCATCCTAAAGACATGACTTTATTTGTAAAAAACCGTAATTGATATCTATGTATATATAAATGTTGTTTCTATATTCAATTTGATTTTCTTGTTTTATAACTTATAGTGGGCTATCTACTAACTAGGCCAAATTCAGTTAATCTGTTTCAAACATACAACTACATTTCACTAGAACGGATAATCTACTATAACAGCATTTATTTATAAACAACAGTAAAATAATATCGTTAGGTATCCAAAAGTTTAAAATCAAGACCATAAAAATTAAACTACATGAAAACGGTAATTTATAAATTCATGCATAATTTAACCGAGTTAAAATAATTACATTAATATATATATATATATATATATATATATATATATATATATTAATTTCTAGTGTTTTTTTTTTTACTTAGCTGAGAAGTTTTATTTGTCATCCCGATTTCGAAGTTTTGTGAAGGAATTATTGTGATGTTATTACTCATCAGGGTTTTTGTTTTTCACACTATTTCTCTTTGCGTTCTATCTCCGCTTTCATATCGTGCACTTTATGACAAAAACCTGCTCGCTTAAAATGTTTTTCTACTAGTAAACGACTGAAAAACAGAAATTTGGTTACTAAGCATCAATACAATTTCACACTATCTATCTATCTATCTATCTATCTATATATATATATATATATATATATATATATATATATATATATATACACGGAAATAATACATTCTACAGCAAAATTTACTCAACTTCTTTTATTAGGCATTAAATTACAACACTTAAAATTCTCCTTAATTTATCTTGATTTTCGTATTTAGCCTTAAAAATACTTTTGAAAATACTTAATTTTAACATTTTGAGACAAAAAGAAGATATTTTTTTACTTCTGATTATAAACAAATACAAATAATATTCTTACATTTACCCTGATAAAAAGGTTTGGTAAAGTTAAATTTTTCTCTTTCTAGATTTGAATGTTTATTTTTTGCCTATATATACGCTAAGGACCATAACTATTAGGCCACCCCAGTTTTTAAAAGAGATTATGTATTTCATATTATTTTTAGTATTTATTGCCAAGCGGATAATTCTAATTGAAAATAGAATGTTTTTTTGTTATTATTACTTTGCAAAATTTTACAAGGCAATGAAGCAAAGATAAACCCTACATGTTCTTCATTCTTTCATTGATAAAACTGCAATATAGGTAATTATCAAATATTCATAAATTCATTTGATGCACATGTTATTGTATAGTGTTAACAAAAGAACCATTCTATTTTCATTTACAATTATTCACTTGGCAATAAATACTAAAAAATAGTACAAAATACATACTTTTTAAAACACTGGAGTGGCCTAATATTTATAGCCGGTAGTATTATATATATATATATATATATATATATATATATATATATATATATATATCCAGGTAAAGAGGATCCAAGTTTTTACGATTTTGAGTTATCTGGCATTTACTTTTTTTTATAAATAATAAATATTGTAGAGCATAATATGATCGTATAATTATGAATTAAAAGTACATTGTGACACGGAAATTTCTATGTTTCGAGATTTCTATCACGTCATGAAGCAATGTTGGATGTTGGTTGTGAAAATGATTTACATTTAAATACAAAAATACAATCGGTTTATGTATGCGGGAAGATATAAAATTTATGTGTGTCTTCCTTTTAAATAATCAAACTAAAGATTCACTTTAAATTTGGCCAGTAATTTTCTGTTTTAGGGAATACATACTTTCTTTTTTTTCATCCATACACTTTGTCAAAGTGTCGACCTACTATGTCTACTCGGAGACAACATCAAACAAAATCACAGCTCTATATACCCATCCCTTATATTTCTACATTCTTACACGAAAGTAGAATGCGTTTTGCAGGGCTGCTATCGGGCAAATCAAGAACACGCCACTGACCTACAGAGCAAGACCAGTGATATATTGACTATGTCTTGACACAGACTGCTACTATAATGACTTTCTAATCTTGAGGCAAGATCGTGGTTGTTGGCGTGACAGACTCATGAATAATATATATATATATATATATATATATATATATATATCTATATATATGGTTAAATAAAATAAAGACAAGAGGAAAACTGTATTTTAAATCGCCTACGTAGGCGATTTAAAATACAGTTTTCCTCTTGTCTTTATTTTATTTAACAATCCTGTCCTTAATTTCAGATCATAACGTAGTATATTTTTACACACACACACACACACACACACACATACATATATATATATATATATATATATATATATATATATATATTATTAATATTATATTATTATTATCATCAATATATATATATATATACGCTCTCACACCCTGATTGAGCACTTTGGAAGAATGGTAGACTTTGAAAAACTGTATCTACTCTGGCATCTCCGCATCGTTCATTCAGCAATGAATGAGAACACTTTCAGCTATTGGGCGTGTATAATGATAATATACACGCTAAAAAAAAGGCTGCCTTCTTCTACCGAGCGCCCGTAGCTCAGAGGTAGAATCGCCGACAGACGCCAATTCGGTCGGGTTTCGATCCTGGGTAAAAGGCAATCGGCTGTCTAACCGTACTGACGAGCTGTGATACAGCGAAACAGATTTATCTACGGAGGACTATATTTTTTTTTTATATTTATATATATATATATATATATATATATATATATATATATATATTATTGCTATTATTATTATTTGGTCGAGCTAGCTGGGGAGTTCATGAGTCTGTCAAGCCAATAACATTTCTCTCGGAAATCATCCGTTTTTCTACCAGTCCTTAATTTATTCTGAACGCAATTAACCTCGTTATATTTCTTTATAATTAGTGGCGTTTCTACGGAATTTCGTTTGTGCCGATATATATATATATATGATTATTATTATTATTAGTAGTAGTAGTAGTAATAGTAGTAGTAGTATTCGGTTGAACTAGCTAGGAAATTCAAGATTCTGTCACGCCAACAACCACGAACTTGCCTCAAGGTTAGAAAGTCATTATAGTGCCAGTCTGGGTCATGACATAATTAGTCAATATATCACTTGTCTTGCTCTGTAGATCACTGGCGGGTTCTTGATTTGCCTGCTAGCAGACCTGAAAAACGCATTCTACTATTGCGTAAGATTGTAGAAATCTCAGGGATGGGTACATAGAGTTGTGATTTTGTTTGATGTTGTCTCCAAGAGATGTAAATTATAGCTTTCATCATCTGAGTTCAGGGTCCATCAAGCTAAATTAAATTAATGTGTTTGTCACCGAAAAAGTGCGGTACGTAAAAAATTACGTAATCGGTTGTAAACAGTCGTAAGATTTTCTGCAACGCTAACTCAAATCAAAACAATATTTTCTGCCAAAATTTCGAACATGTTAAAAGGGATTAAAAATTTTATGAAATAAGTAAAAAATACTTTGATCTGTCCTCTTCGTAATATTATAAACATTTTGATAGGAAAAGTCCGTTTTATTAAGTTTTGCCTCTTTTTAATTCATACTTTGCTGGATTTTTTGTGATGTAATGGAGGTAACTATTCCACAGAAATGTTATCAAGTCACGCAGTTTTTTTTTGTTTTTTTTTGTTTCACGTTCAGCATCTATAAAATTTCCAGGTTTAATGTTAAGAGTATATATTTGTTGCTACTATATCGTCTACCCAGATGTAGCGCGGAGGTCTACCGTGTTCCTGCACTCACGTAGCCATTATGTTGATCAAACGACAGGAGCACACGCTCAGACAATTGATCGTGGTTGGGTGCTAATACGATGATTCTTAAGCAAACGACTGGTGTTGATAGTCAGCCGTTCCAGTCCCATTTTGACCATTTTTGCTGAGAAAACTTTCAATGACCTATTAATGCCATTCCTAGAAGTTATACGAAGTGTTTACCGCTAAAATAAATATATGTATTTGATTTGCTAGCGTGTTTATTTTTAACTCTCTACCTTTTGAATATTAATATAAATAGAATTCAAACGTACGCACCGTAGTATTGGCGCTAGAGGGTGTCGTCAGTGATGTCTTTGCGTGGATCACTAGGGGTTTCGGGTCTTTCAACATCATACCCCCACACCGCGCCGACCCGACTGAGATGATCAGTCTCTGGAACACCCTCAATAAGCGCTTTCAGACACTGGAAAAATTTATAACGTTTGGGCCCAGTACGAAGTCTTGAAAATACTTCCGATTGGCGACAGACAGAGCTACTTTACATTAAGAGGCGAACCGTTTTTACAATTACATTAAGAGGCCACTTTATATTAAGAGGCGAAATCAGAAATGCAGAATTTCGGGGGGTTTTAGGTCACAATTTGTTTTGAACTCCAGCTACTCGCTCTTTTGATCCATAACCAATTGGCTGTACTTTCTGCTGTTTCGGTTATGGACTTGAGTGCTTTCCTTTTTTTTACTCCCACTATACCAATATCAGTTAAGGCTTTGCTTAAAGACCTTGCTGCAAATCCTCTAGTCTCAACTTCTATCGGAGTGCAGCCAGCCCTCCAGCCTTTAACCCTGCAACTCTCCGGCAGTTCGTCGTATTTTAACTTCTTCCTTTCATGGGCTTCTTCTGCGTTTTCTTCCCAGAGGACCGTCAGTTCCCACAACACTATCTTCTTCAAATTATGTGAGAAGAAAACTATATCTGGGCGAAAATTTGTGGTGGCATTTTGCTCTGGGAATTTCAATCTCGAGCCTATATCGGCCCTTAGTTCCCAATCTGTTGCAGGAGATAACAGGTTTGGCTTTACCTTCCTATTTTGTGGGATTTTCACGCCCGCTTTAATAAATTTTATTTGCCTTGTGTCTGGGTTTTAAACATTCTCTTTTATAACATTTTGAACTATTTTCACGATCTCTTTTAGAATTACGTCATGGCGCCATCTGTAACGTCCATCAGCCAGTGCAGACTTACAGCTGCTCAGGATATGTTTTAAGGTACCTTTGCGCCCACAAAAATGACAATTTGGCGACTAGGTTTTATACCACAATTGTAATAGTATATTATTGTGGCGAAATCTTCGTCGCAAAGATTTTGAGACCTGTTTGGGCCCGGAAATAAGACACAGAAACAAGAAGATGGGTTTAAACAGTGTGTTAGAATAACAAACCAATATATACAATAATAAATATTAGTAATCAGCATATATAAGTGTGAGTCCGAACGGTACAGTTACGTTGCGTCTAGACTGTCTCTAGACTGTCTCACAGCTGTGTCCCCAGATGTCACGCAGGTTATTATATGTAGCAGGATGAAGAGTCCATTCTACGTAGAAGGGCACCATAATATATATAGGTATATGAATATTAATATAAGGTTCAAATAAATAGGTATACGTTTACAATGCTATATTATAGTTCCATGCTACAGTAGACCTCTATAAACGAAACTGGAGGTAGACCTCAAGCTATACTGAGGTAGACCTCACGCTATAGTAGTACCGGATATTCAATTATTTGCTTGACCTCATTATATAAAATGCTAAGTACATTTCCTAAGAGATATTAAAAATGGTCATGTCATTTATACAGTATGTAAAAGTACTTGTAGGTGCGACCTAACTTGACGCCATGGAAATGCACAGAGGCGCATCAGTTGTGTACTGAAACCTCATCAGTCTGAATGTGGGAACCCTACAACGACTTAGAATGGGGAATGGCATTTTATTTTTGAACTTGTAGAGACATTTAACGCGCATACTTCATGGTGACTTCTCATCACCGGGAATACCTAATAAAATGTAATATCAACCGCTGTGGATAATCATGATCGTAACCACGGGGTTTTGGCGAAATATACATCAAATTACATCCAGTTTCAGTGAGGAAATATTTAGCTGGTTCAGTGATCATCTACTTCTATCAGTCAGTCAGTTAAATGCCATACACGATACACGCTTGGGCGATCATGTCTCTTTCGAGACATGACTGATTGGGCAGAAGATTATCCCGCAGTAGGTTGCCATTGCTTTCTGCGGTAGACTTGTTGCCAACCAAGGCTATAGAACCCAATCTGTCCTGTTATTTAACCTATAACTGGAAGGAAGAGACGGATTAATACCTTTCCCAAGGGTATTTGAGCGGAAGTGAATACAATGGATTCAACTAGAATTCGAACTCGGCTCCCCGATTTCTCGTTCCGAGCCGATATCCACTGTACCACAACGCACATCTACTTCTATACAATACGCAAAAAGATGGGTGGTACTGTAACAGTCATAACACGGGACACTGCGCCTTGTCCGAATTTGTGATGCCGCTGTCTGAACTCTGGAGGTCAAACCACATTCGGCATGGTCTGGATAATTTGCAGTATCAGTTTATTTGGTCGAATGACAGGCTTCAGGAGTCGCGAAGACGCAATAAGGCCAGAGATCCCAGCTAAAAATAAGGCATCTTACATGCAGGTAATTGTTCCAGAATTGCGTTAGGCGTGTTCATCCGGCATGGGTTTTATTAAATTATCTTCTCAATGGATTGTTTTAATTTTTAAGGCATCGATATCGTCTCTTTTTATTTTTATCCTTTATCATGAAAAAATAAATGACTGCTAATTCTTGGAGCGTTAAAACAATACAAGCAACCCAATATCAATAAAATGTTGTTAAATTTAAGTACAAAATATTAAAAAGAAAAAGAAACACAACGAAAGACGATATCCCACACGAAGACACGATATTCGAAAAACGCTGAAACCGACACTTATATGAGAAAAAATTAAATTAAAACTTTTTACATTATTTACATTATCCGAACTGTTGTTCTCTTTATTATAATATCCATAATGTTTTGGCCGCTCTACGCTCTAACCTTCGTCAGGTAATATACATTGCAATTTCGAACGGAACTCTTTACTTAGTCCAATGGGGTAGCTTGTTCTAGTTCCACTTAGCATGTTTTTTCTGGATATCTCAATTTCAGTTCATCCCATTTAGTAACTCAACACCCGAAGATTTTTCTCACCTCTGCTGGGGCCAGGTATTAAACTCACAATTCTTTGGGTCGAGTTGCTGGATTACTTCAACTAAGTTTTTTTTTCTAATGGGCTATGTGTTAATGTGAAATAGTAAACTCCTTCAAAAAAGAAACTTTCGTTTGTCTTTGAACAAACTGGTATATATATATATATATATAATGCAAAGAATGTGTCACTCATGAAATCTGCGCAGAAGACACCACAATTTACCCCCGAAGTCAGCATGAATATGCACATTTAAAGTGACAAATTATTTGCATTAAACCTATCAATACCTTCTCTCTACCCCGATATCGAGCACTTTACGACGAAAAACTGCTTGCCAAAATACCTTTTATCAGTAAAACTACCCCCAAAAAATCAATAATCGTGTCGTTAAACATCATCACAACAAAACAATGTATATATATATATATATATATATATATATATATATATATATAGATAGATAGATAGATAGATAGATAGAAATATAGATATATATATATATATATATATATATATATATTAATCATTTCGCCCCAAGCAAGGCATTCCACTGCCACTATAGCGCAGGGGGTTACATAGGGGAAGGTGGCGAGAGAGTGATTAGATATAGGAAATGTCAGAAGGAGGGTGATAGATGAGTAAGGAGGTACAGAGGAAGCGTGTTTGAGAGAATGAGTGCGAGTTAGTGTGTTAGGAGGTGTCTATTAACCTGTCATTTAAACTCCTGGAGATTGTAGCTGTCGGGGGAAGCAAGTATGTGGAAGGGAATTCCACAGGCGGGAAGTGTTAGAAAAGAAGCTGTTGGAGTAGAAATTGCGGATATATATATATATATATATATATATATATATATATAGTGCTTTGCCCGCAGATTCACATCCAACTCCACATTTGACTCATCGGGAGTACACCCACCCGACTTCCCTATAAGAACTGAGGCCAAACTGCACGACGTATATATTACCCCGACAACACTATCCCGAGTAATATCAAAACTCGACCCACATAAGGCGAGTGGAGACGATGGAATCCCGGTGATAGTCCTTAAGAGGTGTGCACTTGAATTTTCCCCTGTCGTCTCTAAACTGTTTAACTACTGCCTTTCTACTTCCTGCTTTCCTGCATGCTGGAAGTTCTCTTCAGTCGTTCCTGTATTTAAAAATTGTGTTGAACCCTCGGACCCATCCAACTATTGTCCTATCATTCTTCTACTGATATTCGGGAAAGTATTCGAGGCCATAATCAATGCTGAAATAGTTCAACATCTTACTGCCCACAAACTCTTCTCTGAGAGGCAATATGACTTCCGCTTTGCCAGGTCCACGGCCGACTTGCTAACAACCGTAACGGAGTACATGCTCCAGGCCCTTGATGAGTCTGACGAGGCTCGCGCGGTTGCTCTGGACATCTCCAAGGCTTTTCATAGGGTTTGGCACTCTGTCCTCCTATGCAAGATAAGGGGTTACGGTATTACCGGTCGCCTGCTTGACCTAATCCAATCTTTTTTAAATAATCGCAAAATGAAGATCGTTTTGAATGGGCATGCCTCTTCATCCTACAGCACAAATGCTGGTGTCCCACAGGGCTCTATCCTGGGCCCGACGCTCATCCTTATTTTCATCAATGACCTGCCAGATGAGATCAGTTCCCAAGTAGGCATCTACGCAAATGACACCACAATATACTTCCGCACCAGTAAGAAACCTGTCGTGGCGGACAGACATAATCTTGCTGATGACCTTGAACGGGATCTACACTCTGTGGTGAATTAGGCAAGAAGTGGCTTGTCAACTTCAATGCGTCTAAGACCAAGCTGTTGTCTGTCAACCATTACAGGCAACCTCTCCTGCCTCCCATAAGCATGGACCAAGCGATTCTTCATAAGAGCAACACACTACGCCTCCTCTGCCTTACCCTCTTCTCAGACCTCAAATGGAACTATCTTGAATCCATAGCTAAATCTGCTGCTATGATGTTTGGGTCACTATGTCGATCCAGGATGTTTTTTCCGCCTGAATCCAAGTCAACCATCCGTCCGTGCATGGAGTACTGCTGCCATTTATGGTCAGGCGCCCCTGCCGTTCTCCTCAGTGTTCTCGACAGGCTCCAAAGGAGAATTTGTAATGTGATAGGTGCTGATCTGGCGGCTCGACTGCAGCCTCTTCCCCACCGTCGAAATGTGGCCTCCCTTTGTCTGTTCTATAAATACTTTCATGGCTTCTGCTCGGACGAACTTAAGTCACTGGTGTCTCCTCAACAGGTGTTTACTCGTGCAACCAGACTGGCAACTGGGTCCCACCAATTCACAATCAGGTTAACCAAATGCAGACGACAATTCTACTCCTGTAGCTTCTTCTCTCGCACTTCCCGCCTGTGGAACTCACTTCCATATTCTTGCTTTCCTGACGGATACAACCTCCAGAAATTTAAATGCAATATCAATACTCATCTATTAACCACTGGACTCTAGCTCTCACCCCACCCCCGTATATCCTTCCCTTTCTCTCCACCTATGTATCTGTCATCGCACCTGCATTCTCAGCTTTCTATTGCTCCTTTCTAACTAGTTTGTACTCCTCACTCTTTTCTAATTAATATTTTTACAGTTATGTAGGCTCCCGCTCATCAGTGGCATTTCTGCCTTGCTCGGGGTGAAATTATATATATATATATATATATATATATATATATATATATATATATATATATATATATATCACATAGAAAAGAAGAAGTGTAGAGCACATATCACAGTGTAACTTTATTTGAAGACTTTCAACAGCAGTAACCACTAAAATGGATAGCACATGCCACCAGAAGGGACAATATTGACAATTGTTTATTGCAACATACCAAAACATTTGTACGTCACATCCTTTGTTTTGTAATTTTTCCAAGAGTGAATACCTCACTAATATTTTTTAGACAATAACAATGATTTTTCCTAAGACAACACTTACTATTAACACATAGGTTAGGGAGAAGATGGATTCATACATTTCCTAATAATATCTGCGCAATACAAAGTCAATGTAACGAATCTGGCTGAAATTTGAACTCGGCTCAAATCGAGCCGATATCAATTATTCCACCTATATAATCACGATGTTGCTTTCTACACTTTATTAAACAAAAGATTAAAAAGGAAACACCCATTAATAATAGTGTTGTGGGATCTCCCCTTTTTGTATATGACAATGGACTCGACTGAGTATATATATAATCCTGTCATATAGCGAACAGTGTTAGAAAATCTGAAATCTCAGTTGTAGTTGCAGTTGACAGTGAAGAGTAATCGGAGAGATCCGTTACAGTTATTGAAGTGTTCCGATAGATACCGAAGATACCCAGAGACCAGACTAGCTCTGAGCTCCACTCATTTAGAATGAGTTACCTGGAAATAATTCAATGTTTGTATATATTTATTTCTACTAATAGTATTCCTGAATTGACAAACCCGCGTTTTAGTTTGTATATTCAGTCAGTTAAGTGCCATACATGATACACCCTTGGGTGATCATGTCTCGAAAGAGACATGATTGACTGGGCAGAAGATTATCCCACAGTAGTTTGCCATTGCTTTCTGCGGTAGACTGGTTGCCGACCAAGCCTATAGAACCCAATCTGTCCTGCTATTTAACCCATAACTGGAAGGAAGAGACGGATTAATACCTTTCCCAAGGGTATTTGCGCGTAAGTGAATACAATAGATTCAACTGGAATTCGAACTCGGCTCCCCGGTTTCTCGTTCCGAGTCAATATCCACTGTACCATAAGGCACATACGTTGAATATAACCTACTTTCTATCTCCATACCGGGTTTTTTTGTTCATTATTTTGGCGGCTCCTCCTCCGGAATCCACAACAAATAAAAAAAGCAATAACAGTTTGTGCATTTAAAAAGCGTACTTTCTTGATGTGCTCGGAACGAGAAATCGGAGAGCCGAGTTCGAGTTCCAGTTGAATACTTTGCATTCACTTAAGTGTAATTACTCTTGGGAAAGATATTAATCCTTCTCTTCCCTCGAGCTATCGGTTAAATAACAGGACAGACTGGGTCCTATAAGTTTAGTTTGCAACCAGTCTACCTCGGAAAGTAACGGCAACCTACTGCGGAAAAATCTTCTGCTCAGTCAGTCATATCACTTTCGTATGGCCCTTAACTGATTGGCTGATTTTCCTGAAAAACACACACACACACACACACACATATTTTGTAATAGCACCGTAGTTATTTTTTTTTAATAATCATATCGCCCTAAGCAAAGCATTTTACTGCCACTGTTTTGCAGGGGGTTACCTAGGAGGAAAGTTATGAGAAAGGGTGACAGGTTATAGAGGTGTCAAGAAGTGGGTAAGAGAAGGATGAGAATACTGATGAGAGTGGAGTAACGCTGCAAGCAAGGCATTTTACTGCCACTGTTTTGCAGGGGGTTGCATAGGAGGAAAGTTATGAGAAAGAGTGACAGGTTATATGGGGTGTCAAGAAGTGGGTAAGAGAAGAATGAGAATACTGATGATTGGAGTGGACTGAGAAAGGAGAATGAGAGAGAGGATGAAGGTTAGTGAGCTAGGAGATGACTATTGACGTTACATTTAAATGATTGGAAATTATAGCTGTCGGGAAAGCAAGTAAATGGAAGGGAATTCCACAGGTGGGAAGTGCGAGAAAAGAAGCTAATTGAGTAGAATTTATTGGTTTCACAGTAAAAGGGTGGGACCGAGTTGATAATCTTGTGGCTCGAGTAAATGTATATATAGTGGGCACCAGTGAACTAAGTTCATCGGAGCAGAAGCCATAAAAATATTTGTGGAAGAGACACAGGGAAGCCGCATTGCGAGCTGCCAAGTTGGGATCTATTTTATTAGTTATTTTGCGTAATAGCACTGGAGCTATTTTTCTTAATGTTCGTAGTAAATGTGTTAGTCATACTCAAGCACACTGATACATAAACAGAACGCAAAAATACCATTTATATCTAAGAGTGTTATTTCTTTTCTTTTCTTTTCTTTTCTTTTCTTTTCTTTCATAAACGTATTTTTATGCCTGACCTACATTTGTAAATCTCATGCAAAAAGTCAACGCTTCGCTTGTTTGTGTAATTAATAATTGCGATAATTACGACCGAGTCAGTAATGGAATGGCAGCCTTTCAAATGCGCCGGCTGAGAATGATGGCAAGATTTGCTATAAGAAGAATAGACATTAAAAAAAAAAAGGTTAATTCTGACTGGTAAACATTTACTATGTTCAAACTTTTTTGTTATATTTTGGATTTGTAAACAATTTTACTTACACACACACACACACACACACACACACACACATATATATATATGTGTGTGTGTGTGTGTGTGTGAGGGTGTGTAAAAAGAGCGGCATAGGTAGACAAAAAGACAAAAACAAAGAGAGCTACTAACAGAGTAACGATAGATAAACACAGACAGATACATTCAAATACAGAGAGATAGAGAGAGAATAGATAGATAGATAGAGAGATAGAGAGATATGAACAGACTGATATATATATATATATATATATATATATATATATATATATACTGGTGTGTGTATACACTGCTTATAGACAACACGTTAAAACTTCCCTATATATATATATATATATATATATATATATATATATATATATATATATACAAAAAAATCTAGAGCGAGCCAAAACCTACCGCGGTTTCACACTACGGATCGTCAGGGCAAAGGCTACGATCCGTAGTGTGAAACCGCGGTAGGTTTTGGCTCGCTCTAGATTTTTGTGTATATATATATATATATATATATATATATATATATATATACTTTCAGCCTTTGCCCTGACGATCCGTAGTGTGAAACCGCGGTAGGTTTTGGCTCACTCTAGATTTTTGTGTGTTTTTGCTCTACTATTGTATCTTTTCTTTCGTACTTTGTATTGAGCACTTTTTCTTGTGTATGGTTCCGTTTGGGGTTTTTTCTTTACTGCGGAGTATTGAATGTTTTGTTTTTGTTCCGCGGGTTTCTTTTTTTTCTCCCCATTTATCCGACGTCTTAGTACACCGGATTGTAACGGATTTAGGTTCTGTTTGTTAATGGTTTTTTCGGAGGTTTATTTTAGTATAAATTTACGGCCTGCATACTTACAGAGTCTATGTAGTTATATATATATATATATATATATATATATATATATATATATACTGGTGTGTGCATACACTGCTTATAGACAACATGTTAAAACTTCTCGCCTCTTCCATGCGCTTTTGGCTTAAGGGGTAGCGACGCGGACTGACACTAAAACGATCGAGTTTCCATCCCTACCAGAAGCAAGTGGATGTGTCTATTACCAGAATGATGAGCTGTTATACAGCGAAACAGGCTTGGATGTGATGACTAATGTATATATATATATATATGTATTTTAAGGAAGATCAGCCGGTTACGCTAACATGGTTTCGATCTTTCCGGCTTATTCAGGAAATTTGTTTTTGTATATATGCTTTTATATGTATGTTTATATATATCTATTGCTTGATCTGATCAAATCTTCCCTATCTAACTGCATAATGAAGGTCATTTTGAATGAACATGCCTCCACATCCTACTGGACAAACGTTGTTGTTCCCCAGGTCTCTATCCTAGGCCCGACGCTCTTCTTG
This sequence comes from Ascarosepion bandense, assembly GCA_037127315.1. NCBI lineage: Eukaryota > Metazoa > Mollusca > Cephalopoda > Sepiida > Sepiidae > Ascarosepion > Ascarosepion bandense. Next base: position 2,686,585 of record JBBBDQ010000895.1, on the reverse strand, counting down.
ATTTTCATAAATGATTTCCCAGACGTGATCAAGTCCCAAGTAGGCATCTACGCAGAGGACACCACAATTTACTCCAGCATCAGTAAGAAATCCGGCGAGGTGGACAAGTTTTATAGTGATATGAAGTAATAATCTGATCCCCACTAATTATTACTTAATAATATGTCATTTGCCCCTCTAACTATGAGTCAAATAATAGGACAGATTGGGTTCTATAGCCTTGGCTGGCAACCCGTTTCCCGCAGAAAGCAATGGCAACCTACTGCGGGATAATCATCTGCCGAGTCAGTCATGTCACGGAAGAGACATGATCGTCCAAAGCGTGTATCACGTATGGCAATTAACTGACTGACTGATCCGTCATTGTCATTTTCGCGCCAAAAATTGATGTTCATAAAATTTTGTCTTCAGGAATTGAGAGTGTCAAACTTCAATGAATGTTAATTAATAGCAACAAAGTATTTAGTTGTTCAGGAATTTTATTTTATTGGACCTTAGTGGCAAGAACGAAATTGCCAATGTAGATAGTTTAGTTTATTTTGTTATTCTGTGTGTGTGTGTGTGTGTGTGTGTGTGTGTGTGTGTGTGTGTGTATCGGGTGTGCAGTGAGAGCCGATTTCGAATTCTACTTGAATTCGTTGCATTCACTTACGGTAAGGTATAAATCTTCTTCCTTTCTATGCAGTTAAATAACCGGATAGATTGGGCTCTATAGCCTTGTTTGGCAAAGTAACGGTATCTTACTGCGGTAATGTGGATGTGCATTATGGTGCAATGAATACTGCAAATCGGGGTGCCAAGTTCGAATTCCAGTTGAATTCCTTACATTCACTTTGGCACAAATACCCTTCTGAATGGTATTAATCCGTCTTTTCTCTTCGGTTATGTGTTAAATAATAGGACAGATTGGGTCCTATAGCCTTGGCTGGAAACCAGTCTCCCGCAGAAAGCAATGGCAACCTACTGCGGGATAATATTCTGCCCAGTCAGTCATGTCTCTCTCTTCCGAGACATGATCGCTCAAGCGTGTATCACGTATGGCACTTAACTGAATGACTGAATATAATAGTTGTAAAAACATGATAATGGCATCTACTGGGCATAAAGTGGGGGATCAGTTTTATATTGTTATGAAGTAATAAACTGATCCCCCTTAATTACAACTTAATACTGTCATACATCTCTTCCTCCTCAAACCATGAGTCAAATAACTGGACTGATTGAGTTCTATAGCCTTAGCTGGCAACCAGTCTACCGCAGAAAGCAATGGCAATCTACTGCAGGATAATCTTCTGCCCAGTCAGTCATTTCTCTTTCGACACATGATTGCCCACAGCGTGTATCGCGTATGGCACTTGACTGACTGATTGATAATGTCGGAATGTGCAGGATCATGTGACAGCAAGTAAAAATGATAATACTAATAATAATGATGACCGTAAAATAAACAAGAATTATACATGTGACGAAAAGAGATATGGATGGAAAGTTTCATGGCAAATCAAAAGATGCTCCTGTATTTATTTTACACATAAAGTGCGACACAGCGTTCCGAAGACGAATTGGCATGGCGAATGAAGCATTCCAGAAGTTGAGTAAAGTAATAAGTAACAGGACAATTTCGCTAGAAACAAGGAAGAGAGTACTGGATTGTTGTGTTGTCCTTTCTTCAATATAACAGTGAATGCTGGACAATATCATCAAAGATGAAGGAAAAACCTGAAGCAACTGAAATGTGGTTCTACAGAAGCATACTGGATATAAAGTGGGGGAGCAGTTCCATATTACAATCAATATATAAACTGACCCCTCATTTTGTGGTCACAGCAGTTTCTATACATTTATATTCCTGATATCAAAAATCACAAGGATGCATTCCAGAAACTGAGCGGAGTATTAAGAGACAGGACAATTTCGCTAGAAACAAAGAAGAGAGTACTGGATTGCTATGTGATGTCGGTTCTCCAATATGGCAGTGAATGCTGGACAATATCATCAAAGATGAAGGAAAAACTGGAAGCAACTGAAATGTGGTTCCACAGAAGGATGCTGCGGATATCATGGACCGAGCATGTGAGCAATGATGAGGTTCTGGAAATGATGGAAACCAAAAGAAAATTAATGCTGAGCACCAGGAAGAGACAGCTGAAGTTCCTGGGACATGCAATGAGAAAGGAAGGCTTGGAGAATCTGATACTAACAGGCCAGATACAGGGGAAAAAGACAGGGGAAAGCAACGGATAACATATTTGAAGGGCTTCATCAGGTGGATGATGGAACGAGGGTTGCATGCTGTCACAGGAGAAAGTGTGCTAAGAGCCACCAGGGATAGGGAAACGTGGAAAGCCATGATCGCCTACGTCCTGAAGGGACAGGGCACCTAGAAGTAGAAGAAGTTAAATATTCGACAGGAACAGACGCTTTGTGATAAACCTTTGACCTTTAACAACTGATACATTTTATTGCTAAGAAAAAAGCCACGTCCTTCTTCTACAGTCTTTGTATTAACCATGTCTCCATCCTGGGAAATGACAATGAAAAATGAGATTAATATCACGTATTTCTTTTCTTTTTTTCTTTACTCTGTCTAAAACAGTCCAGATAATTTGTTTTGAAAATTGTGTCATTAACCGAATTTTATGCTTGCATCGACAAAGAATTAAAAATTGCATCACTCTCTTGGTTCCCAGGGAAATTATTAATGCAAACAATAGGTTCATTTTAGAACAATATGCCCGGGGGTGTAAATATAAATCTAGAAAGTCACACAAATGAAAAGCTATGTGAAAAGTATTTTGGTTTGGATGTCTTGCTATCGGCTATGTTTGAACTTCAACCATTTCCATAAAAAAATGATCGGCTCTAATCTGGGATTGTTTAACAGAAATATTGTTTTTCAGCTCCTGTGTCTTTTTGCATGGAAATAATTCATTCACCTTTTTTTTCATTTTCCGTTGTAATAATTAAAACATTGTTCAAAATTTGTCTTCACATGTTTATGGTCTATTACAATAGTTGAATAAAAAAGAAATTGTTAACATGACAAGTAAAAAGAAAGAAAAATACATGAAAATGACAGAAATTGTGTGAAAAAGTGTAGAAAGAAAGAAAGAAAGAAAGAAAGAAAGAAAGAAAGAAAAAATTGAAGAGAATAAAACTTTAATTCAACAAATCGGATTCTAAGAAATTAAACTATCAATGGAAAATATTTAGAAAGAAAGAAAGAAAGAAAGAAAGAAAGAAAGAAAGAAAGAAGAATGAATGACGAACAAAAGGAAGAATGAAAAACGAAAAAAATAATATACGAAAGAAAGTATTAATCAAACAGAAGAAAGAAAGAATCAAGTCATCAAAAGAAAGAAAGAAAGAACGAAAGAAAGAATCAATTGATCAAAGGAAACTAAGAAAGAAAGAAAGAAAGAAAGAAAGAAAGAATTTGTCGAAAGAAAGAATCAATTAATCAAAGGAAACTAAAAAATAAAGAAAGAAAGAAAAGAAAAGCAATTTCTCAAAAGAAAGAATTTATCAAATGAAAGAAAGAGAAAGTGAAAAACATAAATGATTAAAATAAAGAACGGATGGAACAAAACAAAGAAAGAATACATTTAATGATAGAAAAAAAAGACAGAAAGAACTCATCAAAAGACAGAGGCAAAAGAAAAAAAAATCTATGAAAAAGAATGAATGAATAAGTGAATGAATGAAGGAATAGAACAGAATTAAGAGGAAGAACGTCCAAGAAATTAGAAAGAATGGAATAGTGAAAATAACTTAAATATTCGTACTTAAAAAAAAAAAAGAGGGAGAAAAAAGCAAGCAAACGAATCGATTAGAACCTGGTCTATGTTTTCCATTTGTTTTCTTTCCAATCTCATGCCGTTTTACGTTTTCTTGCGAGTGAACTGGACTTGAAATAAGAGACAGTTAAAGTTTGGCAGTTCCATTTAAAATATAAGCTACGCTCCGAACAACATAAGGGAACAACAACAATAACACCCGAAAGTGAAAGGTGTTCATGAAAAAGAAAAAAAAACTACGGAAAAATATTTCGGCCATGAAGAATAAAAGAGGGTTAGAGAAAATGATAAATGTTCGTTTTAGGTGCCGACGGCTTTTCCCCTTTCAAATCCATCCAAAATAGCATTATTTCTGTGCAAATGTATATGCTGAACTCAAATCAACAATTAGTTACTGAAGAAACTTACCTTTTTTGCTTTGAAAGTCCGTAAAAAACGAACTATATCTCCCCTTTTTTTCTCTCCCGTAACTCTCACGAAGTCATGTAATTAACTGCAGAATGACGTTCTACGTAGGCAGCAATTTTCTGTCGAATTTTGATCGATTTTCTTTACTGAAACTTCCGGCGATGTACTTCCTGTAATGAAAGTAATAAGCGTAGAAATACAATAGCGCATTACTTTCATTACCGGAAGTACATCGCCGGAAGTATCAGTAAATTAAGAAAAATCGACCAAAAATCTGCCAAAATTCGTTGCATTACGTAGTACGTCATTCTGCAGTTAATTACATGACTTCGTGAGGGTTACGGGAGAGAAAAAGTGCAAGATATAGTTCGTTTTTTTATGGACATTTAGATAAAAAAAGGTAAGTTTCTTCAATAACTAACACTTGATTTGAGTTCAGCATATACATTTACACAGAGATAATGCTATTTTGGATAAATTTGAAGGGAAAAAGCGTCGGGACTTACAACGAAAATTTACCAAAATATTTAGGCCATGGAGAATAAAAGGGGGTGAAAGAAAATAATGTCATTGATGAGAGAATAAATCATGAACGAAAAAAGAGTTAGTAAAAATAATAAAGGCGATGACGGCGAGCGGGAATGAAAGATAAAGAAATATATTGATGAAGAGATTTTTAGATGAAAATGGGAAAAATTAATTTAAAAAAGGAAAGATAAAGAAAATAAATATTAGAAGGTAGAAAGTGATTTTGGAAGATGGAGTAGGAAAAAGAGGAGAAGAAGAAGAAAAAGAAGACGAGGAGGAGGAAGAAGAAGAAAAAGAAGAAGGAGGTGGCAGAAAAAGAAAAAAGAAGAGGAAGAAAAAAGAGGAGAAAAGAAGGTTAAACTTTCGTGTTGGTAAAAAATGAACAAATACAGGAAGTAATTACTAAAAATAGGAAAAGAAAGTAATTATAACAGACGGTAAGTGGGAAAAATACAAGGTAAGTTTTTCAGGAGTGATGACAAAAGAAAGAAAGAAAGAATATCGTGAAAATATGCTACAAATGGGTTTAGAAGAAGAAGAAGAAGAAGAACCGGGCTTTTGTAGTAGTGGTGGTAAAAGAAAGAAAGAAAGAAAGAATATGGTTAGAATATGCTACAAATTGTTTTAAAAGAAGAGAGAGTAGAAAAAGAATAAAAATGAGAAAAAGAAGAAGAAGAAAGACTGGGCTTTTGTAGTAGTGGTGGTGAAAGAAAGAAGGGAAGGAAGGAAGAAAGAATATACTACAAGTGGGTTTAGAAGAAGAAGAAGAAGAAGAAGAAGAAGAAGAAGAAGAAGAAGAAGAAGAAGAAGAAGAAGAAGAAGAAAGACTGAGCTTTTGTAGTAGTGGTGGTAAAAGAAAGAAAGAAAGAAAGAAAGAAAGAAAGAAAGAAAGAAAGAAAGAAAGAATATCGTGAAAATATGCTACAAATGGGTTTAAAAGAAGAAGGAGAAGAGAAAAAAAAAGAAGAAAAATGAGAAAAAGAAGAAGAAGAAAGACTGGGCTTTTGTAGTAGTGGTGGTAAAAGAAAGAAAGAAAGAAAGAAAGAAAGAAAGAAAGAAAGAAAGAAAACCGTTCGAATATGCTACGAGAAGAAAGTATAAAGGGTTGGCTTTTGTAGTAGTCGAGGTGAAAGAAAGAAAGAAAGAAAGAAAGAAAGAAAGAAAGAAAGAAAGAAAGAAAGAAAGAAAGAACGAGTATCAGTAAAATATACTAGAAGAAGAAGAACCAGAAAGGAAAAGATGGAGGGGGGATGTTCTTTCGTAGCAGTTGTGGTAAGAAAGAAGAAAGAAAGAAAGAATGAATGAAGAAACATATTAAAAACAGATATCTGAATAAAAAATCGAATAACCTTGAAAATAACAATTATGACAAATTTTAACAAGGAAGAGAAAATTAAAAAAAAAACGAAAAGTAACTGAATCAAAAAGACCGTTCTCTGATGTTACGGAGGAGGAGGGGGTGACGCCGATAGCAGGACATTTTGCAACAAGATCAAACGTTCAGGTAATGAATGAAGTCAAACGGAGGCAAAAGACGGCATCAAATTAATTAAAACGTTCATCAGAGGATGATATATTCGACTCACTGATTGCAGGATAATAGGCCTTTTTTTATCTCCTGTCATTTAAACTAGGGCTTTTATTTTATTTTCTTTCTTTTCCATTGGCGGTTCGTTTTATTTCCATCTATTTGTTTAGTGAGTGTTACCACGTAATAGAGTTGTTTGACTCCTTAGTCAAGGTGTCGAATACGCATGCGTAATGATTGTTTCCTTTCCTTATATCTGAATTGTAGCTGGGTTTTTTTTTTTACTGCTCGTGTATTCTTAAGTGTACTGTACGTTTTTTTTTTTTTCGTATCCATACATGGATAAATATCCGCTCACATACACAAACTTATAAGTTATTTTGGTAAATTTTCCTTTTAGGTCCCGACGGCTTTTCCCCCTTCAAATTTATCCAAAATAGCATTATTTCTGTGTAAATCAAATCAACAATTAGTTATTGAAGAAACCTACCTTTTTTGATCTGAACGTCCATAAAAAAAAAATCGTACTAAATTTTGTCTCCCGTAACTCTAACGCAGTCATGTAATTAACTGCAGAATGACTTTCGTTGTAGGACTACAAATTTCACTCTATTTTCGGCCGATTTACTTCCTGTAACGAAAGTAATACGCGATTTTATTTCTATGCGTATTACTTTCATGACAGGAAGTAAATAGGCGGAAGTTCCAGTAAAGGAAGTAAATCGGCCGAAATTTGTTGCCTACGCAGAAAGTCATTCTGCAGTTAATTACATGACTTCGTGAGAGTTAAGGGAAACAAAAAGGGCAAAATGTAATTCGTTTTTTTATGGACGTTCAGATCAAAAAAGGTAAGTTCCTTCAATAACTAATTGTTGATTTAAATTCAGCATATACATTTGCACAGAAATAATGCTATTTTGGATAAATTTGAAGGGGGAAAAGCCTTTTGGACCTAAAACGAAAATTTACCGTTATTTTCAAAAACATGTATGAATATGCATACCCATACTCAGTGAACGAGAAACAGTTAAAAAGATCGTTTTCTGCTGGATTCAATTGTACCGTATACACTCGTGTATAAGTCGACTTTATGCCACTCTGGGACACTTTGATGCTGTGTAATGATTAGCAAAAATTCTGTGCTGGGTTTGAAGGTAAATTACAATCGGTAGCAAGGCTTCCGATCGAAAAATTGAAGCTTTTCAGAAGTGTGAAACAACCCCTTAATTGCTGTAGTTTCAAGAGTTCCTCTACCCAGAGGTGGCAGACCTGTTAGGGTCCCAGCTATGGGAAAATTATGAACCCATAAATAAAAACAAAGCACTATTAAAGTATAAAGTTACATTTTTTATTAAAAACATTACTGGCAATAAATTTGCGTATAAACAAAATACAAACAATACCTATTTATAGTAAAATTAATAACATTAATTTATCTGTCGTTGAAAGCCTACAACTTATGTTCAAAATGTTTAAAAGTTAAAAAAAAATATTTAGATTTCAGTTTTAAATAACCAATAGAGCCTGATGTCCCGCTAAACAAACTCAACTAATCAACAATACATAGTTACAGTAAAATTATCAATAATGCATATTTACTTCAAAATGACCAGAAATAAATTTTATCTGTAGTTAAGACACACAATTGTGTTCAAAATATATTTAGTTAAAGCCATAAAACTGTGTTTAAAATATTTAGGTTTCGTCATTAAACGATCCATAGATGTCGATATGCCGCTAAACAAAATCATCCTAACAAAAATACATATTTATAGTAAAATTATCAACAATGCATATTTAATTCAAAATGACCAGCAATGCATTTTATTTGTATCAGAATGCATATAAATGCGTTCAAAAATATTTTATTCAAGCAATACAATTGTGTACAAAATATTTAGATTTCGGCATTGAATAACCCAATAACCAAATCAGCCAACCAACAAACTTGTGTATCGTGAAATCGGTCACCCATTCAATAATATTACCTGTGTTTGGTGTGACCTTTTTTGCGCAAAAGAGTTATAAAAAGTCACATAACGCTGTAGTATATACGGTTTATTTTATGTTTCTGAAATATTAATTTAGCCAAATAAACATATTGAGTACTAATAGAATATAATTTTGAAGGGCCATCTTTATTTTCACTGATGGTACAGCGGATATCGACTCGGAACGACAAATGGAGGAGCCGAGTTCGAATTCCAGTTGAATTCATTGCATTCACTTACTCACAAATATCTTTGGGAAAGGTATTAATCTGTCTCTTCCCTCCAATTATGGGTTAAATAACATGACAGATTGGGTTCTATAGCCTTGGCTGGCAACCAGTCTACCGCAAAAAGCAATGGCAACCTACTATGGGATAATCTTCTGCCCAGTCAGTCATATCTCTTTCGAGATATGATCGCCCACAGCGTGTCTCACGTATGGCACTTAACTGACTGACTGAATATAATATTTGAAAACATGAATAAGGCATCTACTTGGTATAAAGTAGGGGCTCAGTTTTATATTGTTATGAAGTAATAAACTTATCCCCCACCAATTACTACTTAATAATATAATACATCTCTTTCCCCTCTAGCTATGAGTCAAATAACATGACAAATTTGGTTCTATAGCCTTGGCTCGCAACCAGTCGACCGCAGAAAGCAATGGCAACCTACTATGGGATAATCTTCTGCCCAGTCAGTTATATCTCTTTCGAGACATGATCGCCCACAGTGTGTATCATGTACGGTACTTAACTGACTGACTGATGCTGTGGATGTGGGATGTGGTGTAAGAAAAATTAAACATCTGAGAGCCGAGTTCGATCTTCAGTCAGGTGCACTAGTTTCACTTACGTGCAAATACCCTTGCGGAAGATATGAAGATCTCTTCTCCTCTCCTATGGGTTAAATAGCAGAAAAATAACCCTATTGCTTTTGGCAGCAATCAGTCAACCGCAGGAAGAAACGGCAACCTGCTGCGAGAAATTCTCTTCCTTATCACTCATGGTGATTTTCTAAGCGTAGCTTAGATGTTGCACAAATCCGAAAGTATGGGACGCCCAGTGAGAATCGAACTCACTACTCAGTTGTAATGATTCTAGCGAGACATGCTTGCTAGCCATTACACCACCTCAAGGTGCATGATGACATGATGGGAAGGGACATGGAAACAATTTCCCAAAATAAAAGAATTTTCAACTGAAAATATCAACAAAAGACATGATGTTAGATGGTCCCAGCCCACTGATTTTCTAAGCGTAGCTTAGATGTGGTACAAAACCGAAAGTAAGGGACACCCAGTGAGGATCGAAATCACTACTCAATTGTAACGATTCTAGACAAGCTTGCTAACCATTACACCACCTCGAAATGCACTTTGTGTCATCAGAATATCTTATGTTGTTAAGATTGTGGCCACCAATAATGATTCCTGGTAGGACTTCTATTTCTCTCAGTAACACCACACTGTTTAAATTAAAATAAGTTTCATTTCTGTGTCAGCTATCAACACTGTGTCTTTTGCATATCTTATGTTATTGTTGTAGAGGAACATCCTATCCTACAACATAATGGATATGGTCTAGTCTATAAAAGACTGTGACTAGGAGCATACATCACTGGACTGAAGCATACGTCACTAGACGGGAGCATACGTCACGAGACGGAGAAATTTTCTACTTGATCGTTATTCCTGTTACTCTACGTTTATTGTTCTTGTACGCCTATTACTTTCCTAGCAGTATAGCCCGGCGTTGCTCGGGTGTAATGAAAGCTTTAAAACTAATCCATGGTCCTGGAGCTCAGACTCAGCCTATAGAATATTTGAAATAATAGAATAATTGCGATAATTTACCAATCGCACCTAATATGCATATATATATATATATATATATATATATATATAATGTGAATTTTAGTGAGAAGCGGATAAAAATGGTGGATTTGTATAAAGGACATACAGACAGATAAACAGACTCACACACAAACATCTTACCTTTTATATATATATATATATATATATATATATATATATATATATATATATATATATATATTATCGATTTTCTGCACTATTGTAAGAACTGCAACCTTAAAACTTCTGAATATCATTTCTTATGTCTTTGTCTCTGAGTGTATCAAATTTGATTAAAATCGGACCACTCCTTCCCTGCCGATTTTTTCGATTATCGATTTTCGATATTTATTGGGGGTACCTCGACACAAAACCTAGCTAAGAACACTCGCAGGCGCTTATAGTACAACTGTGTAAATTTTTAAGAAAATCGGTTCAACCCTTTCGGAGTCTATAGGTAACGGACACACACACACACAGACAAAGTTCCATTTATAAATAAGTTTAGATTCTAAATAAAATTTTTATAAATGTAAACAATTCTTGTAAAAATTCGTTAATTGTTATTCATTGATTTCTTTTTTTTAAGACAAGAGTCTCCACAATATTCATAAGAGCAATTAAAAGTTTTTCTAATTAAATAACTAATGAAGCGCTATAAAATAGAATTTCTCGAAGTTTCATAAAATAAAATAAGTGTGTGGAGTGTTGGGAGGGTACAGATGTAAAAAAAAATAATAATAAAATGGTTTTTAAAAAAATTCCATTCATTTTTTAATAAATCCTGAAGGTTTCATTAAAATCCGCCAGTCATTTTGTATTGCAATACAGTGTAATCCTGATATAAGAGATTTGTCGGGACCAGATAAAAATTTCTCTTTTATCCGAGTTTTAGTATATTTTATATACATTACCACAGGCCAAAAAAAAGAAAAAAACACTATCTTATACCCGAGTTTCTCTTATATCCGGGTATCTTATATCCGGGTTAATCTCTAGTTTCAAAATCAATGTTTTTTGTTTTGTTTTGTTTTTTTTTTCAGCGCAAAAATAAAAGACGCTAATATTTCCCCAAGACTAATTCACGGTCCCACGTTGACGCCAGAGAAAAATGGTTTCAACCAAAATTTCGAGGGTTCTAAAAAAGATTTTTAAAATCCATTAAAACTTATTTGGTCTCCCCTTTTAATCATAACAGAGATTTCAACAATAAACCTTTCTTTTTATCAGGTCTGGGTTATTCTTTTCATCCTGTATACTCATTTTTTAACAAATCTTTAAAACACCGACATATATGTGTATTTTGTAAAAGCTTATAGACAGTGCTTTCCGCAGAATGTCACGTGTGTTGGGTTCGACTTTTTCAGGTCGAAATAAATGACAAAAATATGTGTAAGGAAAATCCGTTAGAATTTGTTATAGAATAAGAGGTGCAATAAATGAAATTACCTTATCAGATCCGTTGTCCAGAAACGAGTGTGTGCTTGTTTGGGTGTGTTTATTTCTTTGTTTTATGTGTACATTAGAACCGTTATTGAATCAGCCCAATCCGAATAAATATATATATATATATAATTCACGGTCCCACGTTGACGCCATAGAAAAATGGTTTCAACCAAAATTTCGAGGGTTCTAAAAAAGATTTTTTAAATCCATTAAAACTTATTTGGTCTCCCCTTTTAATCATAACAGAGATTTCAACAATAAACCTTTCTCTCTCTCTCTCTCTCTCTCTCTCTCTCTCTCTCTCTCTCTCATAGCTTGTAAAATTCCATTGTGCTATTGTTGATCGGGGTGCTATTATGATCGGTAATATTATGATTATAGTCTGAAGTATATTGTCACGAATAGCACAGTTTCAATGCATTTCCTCATAGTGATACCTTTATTCTTCTGATCAAACTGGCATTTTTTTTAAAGTCAAAATTGTGCCCAGATGCATTACAGTGAACCATTAGTGCGTTTGATATGTTGTTATGCAACATATCTCAGTGATTTTCATATAGTCTTTTTTTAGGTCTCTTGATGTTTCGCCGATGTACACTTTTAAGCATTTTGTACGTTTATTCTTTATATTCCTGCATTTGTCTTGTTGTTGTCGTATCTCGTTCGGCGCTAACTATGTCATCTATTGTTTTAATAGTTACGTTGACGAATTTTAGGTTATGGTTGAATAAGTTGGATTCGATATTAGCTGCTATATGTTGGTAGTTAGAATTGTTTCCTTCTTGTTGTTACACAAATAGAAATAAAAGGAGTCTACACAAAATAGACTCATTTCCGCTCACAGCACAAACTCCTTCAGTAATCCTCTACCTTTTGTGTCTCTTATGTCTTATATAGGATGAATAATAGTAAAAACTTAACACGCGAAATTAATTACTGATAAGCTATTTCTTTATCTCTATCAGAACACCTAGAGAATAGACTAAGTCAGTTAAACGCCATCTTTACTCGAAAGAGACATGACTAACTGGGTAGATTTTCTCGCAGTAGGTTGCTTTCTGAATAGACTGGATGTGACAAACAAAGCTATAGACCCCAGTCTGTCCTGCTGAAGGGAGAAGAGACGGATTAATATTTTTCCCAAGGCTATCTGGGCGAAAGTGAATGCAAGAAATTCAAGTGGTATTCGAACTCGGCTCTCCAATTTCTCATTCCGAGTCGATATCCAGTGCATTACAACGGACATACGGAGAACAGACGACTCATGCCTTAACAGAAGTCAAATATATAAATTTACTAGTTCTACTAGAATAATACTTGAGAAGTTATTGTATTTTTGAGGCCAGTAGAATTTTTGTCAAAAGGTATTATATTTATGCTACATTAAAGAACTTTTAATTGTAGACTCCAAATTTCAGGAAGAACAAAGGAGCGGGGAGTAGAAAGGGAAGAGGAAGGTTGTAAAGTATGAACAGCTGTCGATAGGGAAGCAAGTTATAACCGAACAGAGCGAGATAAACAAAAACATACTTACATATAAAGAGTGTGTACGTGAAAGAGAAGTAGATAGATAGATAGATAGATAGATAGATAGATAGATAGATAGATAGATAATGAAGAGATTTAGATAGATAGATAGATAGATAGATAGATAGATAGATAATGAACAGATTTAGATAGATAGATAGATAGATAATGAACAGATTTAGATAGATAGATAGATAGATAGATAGATAGATAGATAGATAGATAGATAGATGAAGTGCTAAATTTGGTCCAATCAACGTCTCTGAGTATTATGGCAGAGAAAGCAAATTGTACTGAACTGGAGGAGGAGGATAAGTGAAGTGTAAAACTGCATGGAAGGTGGAGTGTCGGTGTTTGCTTCGTTGATTGGCTGATCTTGCGGGTGGTGGTCGCAGGCAGGATGTGGCTGAAGTGTGGAATAGTTCTTTTTTTAATCCTTGGGTCAACCAGTACTTAAGAAGCCGACATACAACCGAAGGGTTTGTCTTCAGAAAGAATCTGTAAAGGCATTTTGCTTGATTTACTTGCTACTTCATTTAATAAAAAATAATGGGGGCGAAGTAAACATGGCTTCATCGTCTTGTAATTCTGTGCATTTCTTTCTATTTCTTTTTTATTGGTTGTCTTGCTCTTTTTTTTTTTTATGCAGCGTATTTTTTTCTTATAATTTTTCGCCTTTTCTTCCTGATTCTTTGTTTTCGTGGTCTTTTTTATTTTTGTTCTTTCTTTCTTTCTTTTCTTTGTTCCTTTCTTTCACATTCACGACGTTTCTTTTTAACGCTGGATTTATTTTTATTTCCTTTCGTTTTAATTATTATTTTTCTTTCTTTCTTTCTTTCTTTCTTTATATATATATATCACATCACATCTATCTATCTATCTATCTATCTATCTATCTATCTATCTATCTGCGTCAATCTGTTCATATCTGTTCATCTCTCTTTCTTTCTTTCTTTCTTTCTTTCTTTGTTCCTTTCTTACTTACTTTGTTCCTTTCTTTCACATTCTCGACGTTTCTTTTTAACGCTGGATTTATTTTTATTTCCTTTCGTTTTAATTATTATTTTTCTTTCTTTCTTTCTTTCTTTCTTTCTTTATATATATATATATATATATATATATATCACATCTATCTATCTATCTATCTATCTATCTATCTATCTACGTCAATCTGTTCATATCTCTTCATCTTTCTTTCTTTCTTTCTTTCTTTCTTTCTTTTCTTTGTTCCTTTCTTTCACATTCTCGGCGTTTCTTTTTAAAACTGGATTTATTTTTATTTCCTTTCGTTTTAATTATTATTTTTCTTTCTTTCTTTCTTTCTTTCTTTCTTTCTTTCTTTCTTTCTTTCTTTCGTTCTTTCTTTCTTTCCATATATATATATATATATATATTGTGTGTATTTTGGCAGCATTTTTTCATTAATGCAGGTTTCATTGAATAATATAGACAAGTTTTGTCTATTAATTTTGTGTAGGATCCGTTCATACCGTCTGATATACTTGATGGTGATGTCGTTAAAAGACAACAAAAAATCACAGTATTTGTTGAATTTTTTATCAGGTCTAAGCTTTCGGCTCACATAAGCCATTATCAAAGAGTAAATAATAACACACAGTAAACATAGAACATTTAAGCTATTAACAATAAAGATAATTGAATTGAAAATATAAGTCCATCCCTACCGTGGCGGATGGCCGAAGACAGTGGTGTTGTGGTCCCTGGTCTGATTACAGACATTTGAGTACGTTGTTGGAAATATCGAAATTGATTGTATTCAAACCAGGTTTAAAATGTTTAATGTAGAGTGCTTCGAGGATTTTTAGTTTCTGCTTATAATTACTAAAAATCGGACCAAGCACTGAACCCATGGAGACTCCGTCACGTTGTATATATATAGTGTTGTTTGGATCAACAAAAGGCACTTCAGTAGTACAAGCTAGTAGAATTTTTCTTAGGATGTTGGGATTAATTTTGAGTGGGGGTAATGAAGGATTACTGTAAACATTTCTTATAATTATATCAATAGTTTCACTGACGGGTACATTAGTAAAAAGGTTTTCCACATCAAGTGAAGCTATGATTTCATTATTAGGTTTTTCACTCTTGAGGATTTGGATTGCCTCTAGGGTTGACTTTATGCTGTATTTACTCGGAAGGTAGGGTGTGATAAGCTGGTTAATATGTTTAGTTAACTGGTATACAGGAGTAGGAATTTGGGATATGATAGGGCGGAGAGGATAGTTAGGTTTATGAGTTTTTATGGTTCCGTATATGTAACCAGGTTTATAGTCACCAATAATTTTAGGGAGTTTTAAGGAATTCTGATCAGCGTTGTTGGCACTAATGAGTTTATTAAGTTTAGATTTTAGTTGGTGTGTCGGGTTTTTGTTAATTTTTTTAAATTTTGTGTGGTCATGGAGTATGTGGTTGAGTTTATAAATAATATATAAACTCATAGTTATAAACTATAAACTCATTAGTGCCAACAACGCTGATCAGAATTCCTTAAAACTCCCTAAAATTATTGGTGACTATAAACCTGGTTACATATACGGAACCATAAAAACTCATAAACCTAACTATCCTCTCCGCCCTATCATATCCCAAATTCCTACTCCTGTATACCAGTTAACTAAACATATTAACCAGCTTATCACACCCTACCTTCCGAGTAAATACAGCATAAAGTCAACCCTAGAGGCAATCCAAATCCTCAAGAGTGAAAAACCTAATAATGAAATCATAGCTTCACTTGATGTGGAAAACCTTTTTACTAATGTACCCGTCAGTGAAACTATTGATATAATTATAAGAAATGTTTACAGTAATCCTTCATTACCCCCACTCAAAATTAATCCCAACATCCTAAGAAAAATTCTACTAGCTTGTACTACTGAAGTGCCTTTTGTTGATCCAAACAACACTATATATATACAACGTGACGGAGTCTCCATGGGTTCAGTGCTTGGTCCGATTTTTAGTAATTATAAGCAGAAACTAAAAATCCTCGAAGCACTCTACATTAAACATTTTAAACCTGGTTTGAATACAATCAATTTCGATATTTCCAACAACGTACTCAAATGTCTGTAATCAGACCAGGGACCACAACACCACTGTCTTCGGCCATCCGCCACGGTAGGGATGGACTTATATTTTCAATTCAATTATCTTTATTGTTAATAGCTTAAATGTTCTATGTTTACTGTGTGTTATTATTTACTCTTTGATAATGGCTTATGTGAGCCGAAAGCTTAGACCTGATAAAAAATTCAACAAATACTGTGATTTTTTGTTGTCTTTTAACGACATCACCATCAAGTATATCAGACGGTATGAACGGATCCTACACAAAATTAATAGACAAAACTTGTCTATATTATTCAATGAAACCTGCATTAATATATATATATATATATATATATATATATATATCAATCTGTTCATCTCTATTAACATCTTTCTTTCTTTCTTTCTTTCTCCCTACACATTTGATTCATTCTTTTCTTATTTGTTTTTTGTCTTTCATTTTATGGGCCATTCTTTTTTAATTCCCATTTTTTTCCCTTCCGATTTGACGTCTTTTTTCTGTCGTTCTTTCATTCATTTTCTAAATTATTTCTTTTCTTTTTTCTGACATAACAAGATTCTTGTTATTTTCGTTTCCAATTTTCCAGGCGTTTTTTTTCATGAAAAAATAATTTCCTACTTTTTCAGTCTTCTTCTTGGTTACTCTTTTCGCTTTCCTTTTCTTGGAATTGTTTCTGTCTAATTCTTTGCCATTAACCGTTTTCTTCTCTTCCCGTTCATGTTTTTTGAACTTTTTCGTTTTAGTCTCTTTTCATCGTTTTCTTTCATTAGCTTCTTTTTTTAAACATAATTTCCTTCTCGAACTTAATTGTATTAATTAATCATTTGCACTATTTTTCTTTATTCTCATATTTTCACCTCACGTTTCTTTTATTTTTTAACCTTCCTTCAAGTTTACAAAAAATATATATAAATATATATTTTTTCCATCTTTCCTTTTTTAATTTTTGTTTTTACCTTACCGTTAATATATCCATTCTTTCTTTCTTTTTTTATTGCTTTTCTTTTGACGATTTTTATTTATTCTTTTTTTTTTTTATTTTTGCTCTTTTTTTTTTGGTTTGACCTTTCTTTTTTAATTTTCAAAGCGAAAAAAACATGTAAAAGAAAGAATCTCTTTATTTTTTTCCTCGCTAACTTTCTCTTTCTCTTTTCTTCTTTCGATTGTTTCTTTCTCTCGTTCTCTTTTTGTCTCTTTCATAATACGTGCTATTCTTTTTTCCATTTCACTTTCAAGGTTTCTTTCTGACGTTCTTTCTTTTCTTTCTTTCCCTCTTCCATCCTCACTTTTCTCACCCTTTCCTTTCCTCGTATCGCGATCCGTGTTTTCTATTTCGTTCCTTCCTTCTCACATCTATTCATATCTATCCCAGTCTGTTCATATCTACTTACCTAATATCTTCACTTCTTTTATTTCATTCATTCTCTTTCTTTCTTTCTTTCTTTCTTTCTTTCTTACATCTTTTCATATCTATCTATCTATCTATCTATCTATCTATCTATCTATCTATCTATCTCAGTCTCTTCATTATCTATCCATCTATCAATCTGTGTATGTTTTGTTTAGTTCTTTCTTTCTTTCTTTCCTTCTTTCTCACATCTTTTCATATCTATCTATCTATCTATCTATCTATCTATCTATCTATCTATCTATCTATCTCAGTCTCTTCATTATCTATCCGTCTATCAATCTATGTATCTTTTGTTTTCTTTCTTTCTTTCTTTCTTTCTTTCTTTCTTTCTAAGTTCTTGAACATTTTTATAAAACACGTTTTTCTTTTTTTCATTTTTCGTTCAAATATTCTTTCTTTTTTCTTTCTTTTTCTTTCCCATTGTTATTAACCCCAATTTTTCTTCTGTTTACATTTCGTTATTCCTAACTTTCTTTCTTTCTTTCTTTCTTTCTTTCTTTCTCATTTTTCAGCATTGTTTTCCATTTTGTCTTCCTTCTCATTTACAGATTCTTTTTTTTTTTGCAAAATAAAAATAATCAATTCTCTTTAATATTTTTTCTTTCTCAGATTTGCTTCTCTCATCAGTTGTCTCCCTTTCTTCGAGACACAGTTTCTCTACGTCATCATTTTTCTTCTTCTTTTCACCCATCTCGTTCCAAGAACCACTTTCTTTTTCTTCTCTCAATTCGATGATTTCAATAACGTCTATACATATAAGCATCGATTCCTGAACCAGTCACAATTTCACTCTTATCCTTCCCTCCCCCGACTCCTGACCCTCGACGCCATCTTATCTGTCCCAGCCTGGAACGAATTCATCTTTTTTTTTTATTTGCCGGTTTCGTCTTCTTTTATTTTGACGGAGATGCGCATCCTTTACAGAGATGATGCCTTCTTTCGTTACATTAGATCCTTTCTCTTTGTGCAAATGGCGCGAGCTTTCTTACACTTCTGTACGCCCATCGCCGTTGCACTGATTGAGGTAAGATTGAAAACAAATTGTATGACGAATGGCAAACGAACCTAAACAACATCATACACTTGTATGCGCCACACCGCTCTAGTCCAGAAATATATATATACATATATATATATATATATATATATATATATATATATATATATAAGTTTCTATTCGTGTATGTTTACAGATATATGTAAATTGAAAATTATTGGTTAAATGTGATATATATATATATATATATACACAGTAGTGTGCAAAAAGTATTAGGACAAGAACTATTTTATCTTTTATGACGCATCAAAATAAAGTTTAAAATCTCCCCTGTCCTAACACTATGTGCACACTACCGGCAGTGTGCAAACGTATTAGAACAGGGCTGATTTTTCTAAAAACCTTACTGAAATTCAAATACAGAGTGAAAAGCCAAGTAAATTGCTAATAAATATTGATTATTTAAAACTAGGTGTAAAAGAAATGTATTAAAAAGAAGTTATATTTAATTTTTCCTCTTTTCTATCAAACAAGTTATTTTGAAACTACTCTGTTGAACAACTAGGGGATATCTTGGATAAAAAATTGATAAATCTTCGCAAGACACACATTGCGAACATATACAAGCTACTTTGCAAGTAGCTACTTTGGGAAGTGAGATAGGACCATACTGCAAGAGCTATATATATATATATATATATATATATATATATATATAAAGATATATATATTGTGGGAGTCCACTCGTGGTCGAACATGATTAATTTGACATTTATATATATATATATATATATTACGATTTTCTTGTAGGTATCAGTTAAGATGTCTTATCTTTTTACCAATTGGTCCTGGCATTGATTTACACTTGAACTTAAGGAAAGTACAGTACATGCCAATCTCCTGGATAACTTTGGTCAATGCTTGTGTTTTGATTTAAAATACCGAGTTAGAGCACTTGCATTCTTACACCGCTTCCCACAAACATTACAAAAGATACCATTTTCAATATTATATTTAATAGTATTAAGTCCCATACTATCATGAGATATCATATGTCGAGAGAAACCTGCCTTTGACAAATAGATTCGTCTGCAAATTTTACGTCAACACCTCTCTGGATCCTCTTGCTTGGATTGGTGTCATGTATTTTCTATACTTATATATATATATATATATATAAGTATAGAAAATACATGACACCAATCCAAGCAACAAGAGGATCGAGAGAAGTGTTGACGTAAAATTTGCAGACGAATCTGTTATATATATATATTTGCAGACGAATCTGTTATATATATATATATATATATATATATATATATATATATAACTTTAATCCAAAAGGAAAAGCAGGTAGGTAAATGCGAAAAACCCGATCCTAATTAATATTAATTACATTAATATTAAAACTGATCAAGGTGAAGGGCTCAATGCAATTTATATTCAAATTACAGAGCCAACTATAAAATAAAACAAATTCCGATGTTCAAATTCTCTGAATGGCCATCTCTACGAGAAATTTATACGGGAAATTTCTCGTGTCATCAGCAACGAATTTTTTTTTTTAAAAAAAGCCAAATAACAAAATGAACAAAGATATTTTACCGGCGGTTCAAAAAAATTCAACAAAATTTTCATCACGGAAAATTAAAGGGGTGGAATTAATAAGAAAGCAGACAGATATCTATGTCTTTTTATTTTTAGATTTTTTGAAAACCCCTACTCCTTAACTGAGTTGAGAGGTAAAAGTTGAAATTTAGCCTTGTCTGGTCAAAAGAAGTGGTAGGGGGGAGAATAAAAAGAAATAGAAAGGAAGTAAAAAGGAAGTAAAAAGGAAGTAAGTAAAAGAGGGGAGAGGGGTGGTTGACAGGGAAGTTAACTAAAAAAAGGAAAGAAAAAAAGAAAAAGAAAAAATCTCTTTCCAAAGACACAAGGGAAGTTGTTATCAATTATGTTGAAAAATAAATCATAGCGGTTTTTGGTTTAAATAAATGGGATAAATATTATAGAAAAAAAGTTTTTTCGGAAAATTTGACAAACAATTTAAATCTAAATATAAAACTAGATGTAAATTAAAAGATTAAAAAATTAATAAAAAATTAATAAAAATTAATAAAAATTAATAAAACATAATAATATTAAAATTAAAATATAAAAATAAAAAAATTTTAACTTAAAGAGTATATCAATTCAACAAGTGTACGCAGATACACACACACACACACACACACACACACACACACACACACATATATATATATATATATAAATACATATACGAAAAACACACAACACACACACACACACACACACATACCCACACCCTACCACACGTGTACAAAAGAATACACACATACACACATACACTTATATATGCGCACATGCACATTCCTGAACATAAATTACTTAAAAAGCTGAAGGATTTTCGCTATTTACGAGTTAAATTCTATTCTAATTATATTTGAAGACTTAAACAAACTAATTAATATATATATATATATATATATATATATATATATATATATATATATATAATTATCTAATTACTTAGTTTTTGGTCATAATAACATTAGACTAATAACATTTGTGTTTAATACAATTATATGTTAGAACTTTTGAATATAACAAATGTTTTTAAATGACATATATATATATATATATATATATATATATATATATATATATATATATAGTATATCGAGGCAGCAAGTAATTTTCTAAACATATGCTGTTAAATATAAGAGACAATGAATGTCTATTATGTTTAATCATAAGCCGCTCTAAACGTCGTATTTTTGCTTTAATTTCAGTTGAAAATAAAGACAAAAATTCTCCAACATTTGGATAATTATTTATTAGTTTTCTTCTAAGCTTTCGGCTCACATGAGCCATCTTCAGAGAGGTCGTTCAAACTGAAATATTATTTTGGCCAACAATACGGTGATCCTTACTCTATACACAGTAAGAGGAACCTGCAGATATTGGAGGCCATGTACATCAAATCGAAACAACCAACACTCAATAAAATCAACTTTGAAACAGCAAATAACATATTACATTGCATTTGACGACATGGTTTTGTTGTCATTTCGCGCTATCCCGCGGTGTGACGTCATAAAACCGCATCGCAAACTTAAGAACTGCGTTTATTATTTTTGGTAACTATTGCCGTTGCCAAGCGGAGTTTTATGTCAACACAAAATAAAATCGTCGGTGATGGTGGATTTTATAATATACAGCATATATATATATATATATATATATATGCGCCGGGACATGGAAATTCCCAGGTTTGTGTCTGGAGGCGCGTTTATACTACTGGACAAGATACCATCCTTAGTCTTTGTTAAGACAGGTATCTAGGAGAAGGAAACTCTGATGTAAAACCTGAGGTCCTTTCTTGCTTAATCTATGGCAATTTCTTTTGCACCGACTTGAGTTTATGAATGGATCCAAAAAGTGTGGATAGTATATGCACAGGCTTTCAACACTATAATCAAATCATTTGTGTGGGTTTCTTGACAACTTAAGTTTATTTAAAAGTCCAGCACACACAAAAGTCCACAGGCGATAGGGTGAAAGCGACGGGAACAGGTGAAGTATATCACAAATACCTGAGCAATTGTGCAGTTCGTGTCCTCCATCGGTGACAAAGCAGCCCTATTTAGGGACAGCACTGCTTTCCCCATGCTGGGGAGAGGAGCCCTAAACAAATTCTTGCTCTAAACCACCCTTGACAGCGAACTGCAGCTGCCTTGGTATCCAGCACGCAGTCCCAATAATCGAAGCAAAAGCTTTCATTTTGGATCTTGGAATGTCCGCACTCTACTTGACAATGATAATCAGCCAGAACGTAAGACGGCTCTTGTTGCACTTGAGCCAAAAATGTTCGGGATTGATATTGCAGCCGTCAGTGAAACGCGCCTGGCTGGAAACACGCAACTGACTGAAGAGAAAAGTGGGTATACCTTTTTCTGGAGCGACAAAGGCCCAGAAGAACCTCGTCATTCCGGAGTAGGATTTGCTATCAAGTCCAACCTTGCTAAGTCATTACCAACTCTTCCAAAGGGGTTTTCAGATTGCCTAATGACATTAACCCTCAATCTAGAATGCGATACCCGTGTCGTATTAATTAGTTGTTATGCTCCCACGTTAGACAGACCAGAGCCGGAGAAAAATGAATTTTACCAACAACTGAGGGAAAATGTTGAGAATGTGCGACACAAGGATAAACTTGTATTAATGGGTGATTTTAATGCTCGTGTGGGTGTGGATAGCGCATCATGGGGTGGTGTTTTGGGTCATCATGGTGTTGGTCGTATGAATGATGATGGTCTTCTTTTGTTGTCACGTTGTAGGGAGTTTAACCTGTGTATTACCAACACGGTATTCCAACAGAAAAACTCCCACAAGACTACATGGATGCACCCTTGCTCAAGGGATTGGCACTTGATTGACTATATCATCACCAAAAGACGTGACATTAAAGACTTTCATATCACTCGTTCACTCCATACACGTTGTTATCTTTCCGACCATGCATTGATCCGAAGTAAAACAACGTTGCATTTACAACACAGACGAATGAAACGCTCCTCTTTCTCCAAACAAATTAACGTCCTTCCATTAAAAAGCACCGGTCAACAAGCGGCACTGTCGGCCCACCTTCATCGTTCATTAGATTCTGTTGAAATAACTGATGATATTGAATCTTCATGGAAATCATGACGTGACGCAATTCACACATCTGCATTGGAAGTTCTGGGCTTACCTATTCGTAAGAATCAGGACTGGTTTGATGATCAAAATGTTGAGGCACGGGATTTGATCAACGAGATGCACAAGGCTCACAAAATTTGGATTGAGAATAAGAACTCCACATTAAAGAAGAAAGAGTACAATGCATGCAAAAGCAAGGTCCAGAAAACACTAAGGCAGATGAAAGAGGCATGGTGGTCGTCACATGCCAAGTCAGGGAAAGAATCATTTGATAGGAAGGACTAGAAAGCCTTTTATGAAGGTATTAAGAAAGTTTTTGGGCCACACGAATCTGGTGCTTCTCCCATATTTGCAAGTGATGGTACACTGCTGATTGACAGAGCAGATATTTTGAATCGCTGGAAGGAGCATTTTGAAGCAGTTCTAAACAATGCTTCTACAACTGACGAAGAAATAATTTCATCTATCACTGAGCGACCTGAAATTCCTGAACTCTCTTTCCTTCCAGCAGCACACGAGGTTTTGGTTGCTGTCAAGCAAATTTCTTCAGGCAAAAAATCTGGGAAAGACGCCTTACCTCCTGAGGTTTTTAAGTACGGTGGTCAGAAACTGGTGAAGAAGCTGCATAGTCCATTTGTGAAGATCTGGTTAACTGGAAATGTCCCTCAGGATTTCAAAGATGCACTAATTCAACACCTGTATAAAAACAAGGGCAATAGGAACATCTGTGACAACCATCGTAGCATCTCACTTTTATCAATTGCAGGGAAGATCTTGGCAAGGCTTATTCTCAACAGAATAATCAAACAACTTGTTGACGATATCTACCCCGAATCTCAGTGCGGTTTCCGTGCTGGTCGAGGTACTGTCGATATGATCTTTTGCCTCCGCAAGGTTGCTGAGAAAGTCCGAGAGAAGAACGAGGAGCTGTATATGGTTTTCATTGACCTTACAAAAGCCTTTGACACAGTCAACAGCGCAGCTCTCTGGAAGGTTTTGAAAAAGATGAGAATACCCGACAACATGCTGAATGAAATCATGTCTTTTCATGATGGAATGAAGGCATCTGTTGTTTCAAATGAGGAGTCTTCAGAACCTTTCAATGTGACAAATGGTACTGAACAGGGTTGCGTAATGGCACCTGTGCTGTTTGCTTTGTTCTTTTCAGTTATGCTGAAGTATGCTTTTGCTGATATTGGTACAGGCGTAGAATTCAAATTCAGAACAAGTGGTGGTCTCTTTAACCAGCAGCGTTTCAAAGCTAAAACCTCATTCGACAAACTATCATTAGGGATCTTTTGTTTGCAGATGACGCTGTACTTTGTGCAACTTCTCAGGAGGAAGCGCAACTGCTTGTAGATAGGTTTTCCGCTGCTTGCAAGGCTTTTGGTCTGACAATCAGCATCAAGAAAACAGAGGTGATTTACCAACCTCGCCCCACACCAAAACAAGTTCTGGGTGTAAAGCAGCGACCACCAGTATACAGCTTTCCCGATATACCAATCCGAGTAGATGGTCAAGATCTGAAATATGTGAAAACTTTACCTATCTTGGAAGTAAGGTTAATTGGAATGCTTCTCTTGATGATGAAATCATTAATCGAATTGCGAAAGCAACTAGTGCTTTTGGGAAACTGCGCCATCGGTTGTGGGATGATAGAGGGATTAGCCTAAGGACTAAAGTAAGTACTTGTGTATAAAGCAGTTGTGCTAACTACGCTGCTTTATGGATCGGAATCATGGACAGTCTATCATAATCACATCCAGAAGCTTGATGTCTTCCACAAAAATTGCCTTAGAACAATTTGTGGTTTCACCCTAAACAATCGGATGTCTAATGCGGACCTCTTCACGCGCTGCAGTATTAGCGGAATTGAGAGCTTTTTGATGCAATCACAGCTGCGTTGGGCAGGACATGTCTTACGTATGGAAGATGACCGGATACCAAAGCAAGTGTTGTACGGCCAGCTCAGCAGTGGACGGCGGAATGTGGGTAGACCTCTGCTTCGCTTTAAGGATAAGCTGAAACTGAATTTGACATGTACAAATATTCCTCACCGTGATTTTGAACGAATTGCCTCTCAACGAATTAAATGGAGATCTGCCTGCAAGAGGGGCAATCAAGCAGTTCTCTGAGACTAAGATTGACCAACTGCGAGTAAGACGTGAGAGAACCAAAGCATCTGCAAGTGTCCCAGCCGATCATTCGTGCAATCTCCCTTCTTGCCTCCATTGTGGACTTGTCTGTAAATCTCTTGCAGGACTCAAATGCCATTTACGATTGAGTAAGTGCGGGCATACTACATCAAATTAAACGGTTGTCTAGACCTCATACATTGTGATCGACGGGAGAGTCCATATATATATATATATATATATATATATATATATATATATATATAACCTGATTGACTAAATGAAAATAGAATGGTTCTTTTTTTAACACCGCACAATAACATGTGCATTAAATGAACTGTTCTGCTGTCCAGTTTTTGTGCTCTCTTCCCCATGCTAGTCTCTTCTTTTTATTGACTGGCCAAAGCAAAGGATTCTTGGCTGCCTTGTAAAGTTTTACAAATAAATAATAACAAAAGAACCATTCTATTTTCATTTAGAATTATCCACCTGGCAATAAATATTAAAAATAGTATGAAATACATAGTTTCAATCTACAGGGTGCGATTGGTAAATTGTCGCTTTTTGCCTTGTAAAATTCTGCAAAGTAATACTAACAAAAGAACCATTCTATTTTCATTTAGAATTATCCACTTGGCAATAAATACTGAAATTAGTATGAAATATAACATTTTTTTTCTAAAACTGCGGTGGCCTAATAATTATGGCCGGTAGTGTTGTTGAAAAAAATTGTGGCACAGTTTTATATTACGACAAGATTCGATAGCAACACTCTCAAGAATGTTGTGTCTAATTTACTTTCTCTTTTGATGTGTATCATTCTTTAGATCGCAGTTAGGGTTGAACTTATTTTTATGTTTGATTAATGAATTTGATAAACTGTTATGTATAAGTTCCCTTTTATGTTCACAGATATGTATTTTTTTTTTTTTTTTTGTTAAATTTTGTAAATTTCCACAATAAATATGTCTGTCCACTGCCTATTTTTGGAAAAAGCGCATTATAATTAGAATATGAATAAGGTCAACACGTTCAGACCTTCAGTCATGCTGGCTTGTGACTTATTGCTAGTTGTTGTTGCCTTATTTTTTACACATATATTTAACATTTTTTTAAATAGATTTATTTAAATAGTTTAATTTTAGTCAATTTAATTACATCTAATAAAAGATTATTCGCAAAAACTAATAATAATTTAGAGATGTTACAACAATAAAGGTAATGGTTGTGTGGAGAATGAAAAAAAAAACAGAATGTGATACTTAACATCAGGGAAAGACAGCTGAAGTTCCTGGGATATAGATAGAAACAGACTGACATAGATAGATAGATAGATAGATAGATAGATAGATAGATAGATAGATAGATAGATAGATATAAACAGACTGACATAGAGATATAGATAAAAACAGACTGACATAGATAGATAAAAAGATAGATAGATAGATAGATAGATAGATAGATAGATATAAACAGACTGACATAGAGATATAGATAAAAACAGACTGACATAGATAGATAGATAGATAGATAGATAGATAGATAGATAGATAGATATAAACAGACTGACATAGAGATATAGATAAAAACAGACTGACATAGATAGATAGATAAAAACAGACTGACATTGATAGATAGATAGATAGATAGATAGATAGATAGATAGATAGATATACAGACTGACATAGAGATATAGATAAAAACAGACTGACATAGATAGATAGATAAAAACAGACTGACATTGATAGATAGATAGATAGATAGATAGATAAATAGATAGATAGATAGATAGATAGATAGATAGATAGATAGATATAAACAGACTGACATAGAGATATACATAAAAACAGACTGACATAGATAGATAGATAGATAGACAGATAGATAGATAGATAGATAGATAGATAGATAGATAGATAGATAGATAGATATGAACAGACTGACATAGCTAGATAGATAGATCGATCATGAGCAGCATGAGATAGATAGATAGATAGATAGATAGATAGATAGATAGATAGATAGATAGATCATGAACAGAATGAGATAGATAGATAGATAGATAGATAGATAAACCGTGAGCTTAATGTAAAATTTGTCTTTATTTAGCACTATGTTATTAACAATAAAGCCTTTTTTTTTACTGATGTTCACAGAAGCCAAATCCCAAAATCAACTTAATATACCGAGCTAATACGCGATATGTGTGATATGAATATAAAGAAATTGAGGTCTTTAAGGATAGAAAACTATTAATTCATGACTTGTTCAATGAAGTAAACATTGGGAATCAGTGAAGGATTTAAGAGCCATATGTGACACACGCAATGGCGATCATGTCTCGAAAGAAACATAATTGACTGGCCAGATTTTCTCGTAGTAGTTTGTCATTATTTTCTGCGATAGACTGGTTGGCTACCACACTTACAGAACCCATTATGTCCTGTTATTTAACTCATTTCTAGAGGGCAGAGATGGATGAATACTTTTCCTAAGGGTATTCGCGCGTAATGAATGCAACGAATTCAACTGGAATTCGAACTCGGCTCTACTGATTTCTCATTCCGAGCCGATATCCATTACACGATAAAGTACATCAGTATTTCCGGACTTCATAACATAGTATAGCGTTTTAATTTATTTCTTTAAACAATATCTTTAATAGATAATCAAATAAATTAAAAATGTTGGTTGTTAATCCATTTCGTAAATCTTCGGAACATTTCGTAAAATAGACTAGTGTATTTTCGCAGAGGTTTATTTTGACGTTCCTTATGTGCAGTTGGCATCTTCGGTTGCCCCTTTTGTTCGCCTCTATCTATTTAATCTTCTTGCAAAAATGTTTAAGTTCTTTGAAAGAGAGTAAGCGAAACTGCGTTTAACGAAAATGTCACTCAATCAGTCACTTACGTGCCATACGTGATACACGCTTGGGCGATCATGTCTTGAAAGTGATATAACTGACTGAGCAGAAAATTTTCCCGCGGTAGGTTGCCATTACTTTTTGAGGTAGGCTGGCTGCTAGCAAATGTTACAGAACCCAATCTGTCCTGTTATTTGACTCATTGCTAGAGGAGGAAGAGATGTATTACAGTATTAAGTAGTAATTTAATGGGGGATCAGTTTATTACCTCAGAATAATATAAAAATGATCCCCCACTTTATGCCCAGTAGATGCTTTAATCATGTTTTCAACTATTATATTCAGTCATTCAGTTAAGTGTCATACGTGAAACACGTTTGGGTGATCATATCTTGAAAGAGACATGATTGACTGGGCAGAAGATTATCCCGCAGTAGGTTGCCATTGCTTTCTGCGGTAGACTGGTTGCCAGCCAAGGTTATAGAACCCAATCTGTCCTATTATTTAACCCATAACTGGAGAAAAGAGACGGATTAATACCATTAAGAAGGGTATTTGTGCCTAAGTGAATGTAAGGAATTTAACTGGAATTCAATGCTATTTAACCCACAGCTGGAGGGAGAATTGGCCGATTCATACCTTTCCCAATATTTGCGGGTATGTGAATGCAGCGTATTCAACTGAAATTCGAACTCGGCCCTCCTATTTTTCGTTTGAGCCGATATCCACTACAACATCACGCACTTCCTTTAAAACGAGACTGTACGTAAGTTGAAAGCTGTATTCTTTGAAACAGCTTATTACCTTTAAATACTGGCCACATAGCTTATGTCATCGAATGTTGAGTGTCTCTCTCTTTCACGTTGGGCACTTCGACGTGGTGTAATGGTTAACAAGCTTGTCTCGTTAGAATCATTATAATTGAGTAGTGAGCTCGGTTATCACAGAGTACACCACAGATTCGGCCTTGTGTCACATCTAAACTGCACTTAAAAAAACATCTCTCTCTCTCTCTCTCTCTCTCTCTCTCTCTCTCATTAGTTCTCTATTTCACCCCTGCTTCTGGGGTTTCTCTGATTTGTTAGTTGTTGTGTGTTTTATTCATATTTATTTATTTTTTTTGCCTAACTCAAAAGTAAATTTTTATTTTATTACTTAGGTTTTCGTTTAACTTTTTTGATTTGAATTTTTGAAATTATCTTTTTTTTTTATTTAAAATTTTTCTTTATCTTTTCACAAATGTCCGATGAAGTGTTTCATGCGCTCAGCAGTTTTGAACTCGTTCACCTTACCAATTACGAAATTAAGTCTACAGGGCTTAAATTCTAGCGTAAACCAGATTAAAAGACACATCGCCCATTACACACATGGACACACGCACGGTACACAAAAATACACAGACGAACATACACACATACACATATATATGTGATTGTGTATGTGTTATCTTGTAGTATCTCTAATAATTACAAATAAAATGCTTGTATACATATGAACATATATATATATATGTATGTAGGTATAAATATATATTTATATTTTACATATATGTGTGTGTGTGAGTGTGTGTGTGTGTAACTATTAGACCAAATAATTTGAATACACGTATATACATATAAATAATAAATGAATTTATAAATATATAACTATAAGTTTGTGTGTATATATATCGATCAGTGAGTTAAGTGGCATTCGTGATACACAGAGTAGATATGCTTCTAGTGGGTTAACTTTCTATTCATTTATCGAGTCTAACGGACAATATATATATATATATATATATATATATATATATATCATTCCCTAGCTCTTCAAGAACGTAAATCGCCTGATGTTGTTTAGCGGTAAAATTGTTTTTAAATTATAAATAACAATAATAATAATAAAAATATTATATATATATATATATATATATATATATATATATATATATATAGAGTTTATGAAGGAAAACTCAACACGTCATATTAGTTATAAGCTATAGTTCATTTCAATGAGCTTAATTAGCTCATATCATCAGACTCTTTTAAAATATTTCCTCCATCTGGCATAAAATTTCTGCCGGAATGAATGTTTTCTTAAAATGAAGAGGGAACATAATAGAAATAATAATAATAAACATAAGATTACAAACAAATAAATAAATGACAATAAATGTAAGGGGAAGGAGGAAAGAAAGAAGGAAAGGAAGGAACGGGAGGGAGATAGAGTCCAGTTCCAAATATGGGTCGGATCCGTTCGAAGTTATTTATAGTTCATTTCAATATTATTTCTATTATGTTCCCTCTTCATCTTAAGAAAACGTTCATTCCAGCAGAAATTTTATGCCAGATGGAGGAAATATTTTAAAAGAGTCTGATGATATGAGCTAATTAAGCTCATTGAAATGAACTATCTTGTTGGATTATCCTCACCGTTTACGGACTGACAACTATATATATATATATATATATATATATATATATATATATAAATTGTTGAATATCTATTCAAGTGATCAGAAATGACGTCCGAAATGTATTAAAACGTTCCAAACAATTTGACGCTGCTGTAAGCGTTGCATATTAATATGTTTATATATATATATATATATATATATATAGAGAGAGAGAGAGAGAGAGAGAAAATAATGACAAACTCCTGCACTACCAGGCAACTCTGCCCCCTTGGAAATTCTGACCACGCCGTAGTCTCCGTAAACATATCAATCCGCACTAACTCTTCCCAAGAAAACCAGACCAGCAGAATATCATACTGCTACCAAAGAGCCGACTGGGACTCGTTCAGGGACTTCCTCTGCGATGTCCCCTGGAACAACGTCTTTGATCTTCCTGTCGAAGACTGTGCCTCCGAAGTCTACTCTTGGGTTAAGGCTGGCATCGATGCTTTTATCCCTGCCAGAAAATTCCAACTAAAACCTAATTCGTCCCCCTGGTTCTCACCCGCTTGCTCGGCCGCTATTGCCCACCGGAACCATTTCTTCCGGCTCTATCGAAGCTGCTCGTCGAACCAAAACAGGCGCCTTTTCACCTCAGCACGGAACAAGTGTAAAAAAGTACTGAACGAAGCCAAGAGGGCGTTTGCTACCAGAATTAGGCAACGCATAGCATCCTCTAAGTTTGGCTCCAAAGATTACTGGCGTCTCTGCAAAAGCGTGCTCAGCAGGAACAAGACTTCAATACCCCCACTAATCAATGAATTTGAAGTTCTCACCTCCCCAGCCGACAAGGCTGAGTGCTTTGCCCGTAAATTCTCAACCAATTCGACACTGGACTCGTTAGGAATACCTACACCAGATTTCCCACCCAGAACTAAGGCTCAACTAAATAACGTCCTCATCTCGCCCTCGCTGGTCGCCAAGATAATTGCGCAACTTGACCCACACAAAGCGAGCGGCGGTGACGGAATCCCAGTCATAGTACTGAAGAAATGTGCCCCAGAACTCTCCTCTGTCCTCTCTAAACTCTATAACCTCTGCCTATCTGCTTCCTGCTTTCCTGCCTGTTGGAAGTCCTCCTGCGTACTACCTATATTTAAGAATTCTGGCGAACCCTCAGACCCCGCCAATTACCGTCCTATTAGTCTCCTTCCAATCTTTGGCAAAGTTTTCGAAGCCATTATCAACGCCGAGGTGATTCAGCACCTTATGACCAACGGGCTTCTCTCTGACAAACAGTATGGGTTTCGCTTCACCAGGTCTACTGCTGATATGCTAACGACCATTACCGAGTACATATACCAGGCACTCGACAAGAATGGTGAAGCCCGAACCGTTGCCTTGGATATCTCCAAAGCATTCGACAGGGTCTGGCATGCTGGCCTCTTGTGCAAACTGCGGAGCTATGGGATAACTGGACATCTGTCTGACCTCATCCAGTCCTTCCTCTCTAACCGCACATTAAAGGTGGTATTAAATGGGCATGCCTCCCAAAACTACCAGACGAACGCGGGCGTCCCTCAAGGTTCTATCCTAGGTCCCACGCTATTTCTGATCTACATTAATGATCTTCCCGACACCATTAGATCCCAAGTTGGCATGTATGCCGACGACACAACAATCTACTCCCGTATCGATCAGAAACCAGGTCTGGACGACAAAGTGAACCTCGCTGCCGCACTGAAAAGGGACCTCCAATCCGTAGTGACCTGGGGTAGGAAATGGTTGGTAAATTTCAATGCCTCCAAAACAAAGCTGTTATCAACTAACCACCATAGACTATCGCATCTACCTCCCATTAGCATGGGACAGGCTAGCCTCCCAGAGAGTAAAATACTACGCCTCCTTGGCCTTACACTCTCGGTGGACCTCAAATGGAATGACTATATTGAATCCATTGCCAAATCTGCTGCTATGAAAGTCGGCTCTCTGTGCAGGGCCCGGAAATTTTTCCCACCTGAAACTATTCTGCACATATACAAATCTACCATCCGCCCGTGTATTGAATATTGCTGCCATATCTGGTCGGGTGCCCCTGCTGCTCTCCTTGGGCTTCTTGACAAAATACAAAGGAGGATCTGTAACGTGGTTGATACTAACTTGGCAGACCGGCTGCAGCCGCTCTCACACCGGCGTGATGTAGCTTCCCTGTGCCTCTTCTACAAGTACTTTCATGGTTTCTGCTCCGATGAGCTTAGATCACTGGTGCCGCCCAAGCACGAATTTACACGAGATACTAGATTAGCAACTAGGTCCCACCCTTTTACAGT
Organism: Ascarosepion bandense; assembly: GCA_037127315.1. Classification (NCBI taxonomy): domain Eukaryota; kingdom Metazoa; phylum Mollusca; class Cephalopoda; order Sepiida; family Sepiidae; genus Ascarosepion; species Ascarosepion bandense. The sequence continues at coordinate 2,653,576 of JBBBDQ010000895.1, read as the reverse complement.
TAAACAAATAAGATGTAACCGTAAATTCTACTCCAACAGCTTCTTTTCTCGCGCTTCCCGCCTGTGGAACTCCCTTCCACAAGTCTGCTTTCCCGACAGTTACAATCTCCAGGTGTTTAAATGTAGGGTCAATAGACAGCTCATATCACACTAAATCCCAACTATTCTCACAACACTCTCATCTACCCAACCATCATTCTCGGTATCCTCACCCGCCTATCACCCACCCTCTGTTATGTCCTATATGTAACCAGCCTTTCTCCTCTCTACGTAGCCCCCTGCACAGTAGTGGCAGTGACATGCCTTGCTCGGGGTGAAACGCTTATAAAAAAAAAAAAAAAAAAAAAAATAAGTAAAGACGAAGAGGGTGAACGACGGTTTTATTCACTTTCGTTTGAGGAACCCTCCCTGGATAGCATCCATGTTTCGTGTCCGACATTTTAGCTGATTTGTCTTACTCTCCATGACCGGCAATGCGGGTTACCAAGACTCTTTAACCCATAACTGGAGGAAGAAGAGACAGATTAATACATTTCGTAAGGGTATTTGCGTGCATGTGCATGCAGTGAGTTCAACTGGAAATCGAACATGGCTCTTGGTTTTCTCGTTCCGAGACGATATCCATGACAGCCTAACGCACATCGGGGAGAATAACATACTTAATAGATAAAAATAGAGAGTTCAGTGGATATTATGCAGACTGTACACTGCTAGGAAGTTTGGATCGCTGTGTCATGCCAAGATGTTTTTTCCGCCTGAATCCATCTTGCACATATACAAATCAGCCATCCGTCCGTGCATAGAATATTGCTGTCATATATGGTCAAGCTCCCCCGCTGTTCATCTCAGTGTTCTCGACAGGCTCCAAAGGAGAATCAGTAATCTGATAGGTACTGACTTGGCTGTTCGACTCCAGCCACTTTCTCACCGACGGGATATGGCTTCTCTGTCTGTTCTATAAATATTTCCATGGCTTCTGCTCCGACGAACTTAAGCCACTGGTGCCCCTGCCACATGAGTTTACTCGTGCAACCAGACTGGCAACTGGGTCTCACCCATTCACAGTTAGATCAACCAAATGCAGCTGACAATTCTATTCCACTGTCATCACACTTTTATTTCCATCCTTCTCTTGCTCCTTTCTCTGACACCCACTGTAACTGGTTCGTCTTTCTATTTACGCTCCTCCTATCTAATCTTTTTCTCTTATGTAGTCTCCTGCGCATCAGTGGCGTTGCCACCTTGCTTGGGGTGAAACGATTAAAAAAGAATGAAATATAGAAAAAAAAAATTCAAAATTGAAAGATTATATTTGATTTTTCTGGTCTACACAAATAAATTCCGATTAATAACATTTTATGTATTGTGTTTCTTTCTCTCTCTCTCTTTATATATATATATATATATATATATATATATATATATATATATATATATATATTTCTAAACATATATTGTTACATATAACAGACAATGAATGTCTATGATGTTTAATCATGAGCCGTTCTAAACATCGTATTTTGGCTTCAATTTCTGGTGAAAATAAAGACAAAAATTGTACCAACATTTGAATATTTTTTATTATGCTGGTTCTAAGCTTTCGGCTCACATGAGCCATCTTCAGACAGGTTACAGGGACGTTAACATAAAGACATTCACAATGAAAAATGATTTTAACTTGTGTTGATATAAAATATTGCTATGCAACGATAACAGTCATCGAATAGCAGACGCAGTTCGTAAATTTGTAATGCGATTCTATAATGTCACACAGCGTGAGAGACCGAAATGTTAACAGATCCATAAGTCTAAATGCAATGTAATGTGTTATGACTAGATTGAAATGTGATTTTATTAAGTGTGAGTGCTTTTGATTTAATGTAAATGGCACTCCAATATCTTAAAGTTTTTCACTGTGTGTATGAGTGAGTATTATTGTGTTATCGATTAAAATCTGACTAATATTACCTACATGGCTATGTTTTTTTAAGAAATATTGTTTAATTGAGCTATGATCAGAAAGGTGGCAGGTAAGTCTACAGGAGAGCGTGGGTGTAGTAAAATCAGTATATGTAGTGGGTTTATTATTAGTACCAGAGATACAATCTCTGAACGGGCATGTAAACTGATACACTACATTGATTTTCTGTAGAGAATTTAGTTGTGTGGTTGTAGCCTTATTAGAATCTATGAGGTCAATAGTTTTATAATTTTTATAATATATGATGAGCTTAATTTGATTATTATTATTTATTGGTTTAACGTATTATGCTTTTGAATGTCATTTCATTTTGGGGTTTTTTATATATCATGTTTATATATGTAACAAATAATTGTGTTAATAAGTTATTTTTGGCTACAGTTATTTGCAGTTTTTTTATATATTTATAAACCATTCCTTGCTTTGTATTCTGTGCGTTCAATGGGGAAAACCTTCATTTCGTGCCCTGTCTAGGAAAAAAAAGTTTTATTGAAATATATTATGTAAAACAAATATTTCTTTTTAATTTCTAATTTTTGACAGCCACGTCTATGTCCGTTATTGGCACGAAGTCACTTGCACACATGATGTACTGAAAAATTCTTGTTCGGGTGAAGAACCCTGTAACCTATAGTGTCCCGAAGTGAAACCTACTAAAACACATTGTTTCCGAAACGATTCTGTTTTTGTTTTGTTTTTTTCATTGAACTACTTGTTACTATTGGCACCATTTCATTGGAAAGGATATACTGAGAGTGTAAATGATAGCGGCGAGAAATGAAAAATCGGAGAACTGAGGTTGAATTCCGATTAAGTTCGTTACATTGTCATGGCGGCATCACCCACAACGGATTGAACTCTTCTACCCACTACATATACCTTCCCTCAGGAGGTGATAGAGAGAGTGAGTAGTCTGGGAGTAGTTAGTAGATAGCCTGAGGAGAACGCTCTGAATATATCCGTGAGTCGTCTACGAACACGGATACCGTAACGACCATTACGAGTCCCAGTTTGACGGTCGAATTATAGTATGACTCACTAACCCTATTATCGTTCTACTAACAAAGTTCCAAGTGTTGTATTTTGCTATGTTTAATACATATTCGTTATTTCCTATTTTGGTTGTTCTGTGTTATTCTTGCTGGACCTTTTACAGGGTCCACTACATACATTCACATACACGCAAATACCCTTGAACAATGCTTGAAACCTTCTCTTTTCACAAGCTATGGATTAAATAGTAGTACTTGTAGGTGGAAAAAACTATTGTCATCCCCGAAGACATTTTTAATGCCAAGTTCGTTCCTATAAAAATAATTATTATGACAATCCAATGAATTTGACGTACAAATGTTTGATATGCCATAATAAACTATTGTCAATATTTTCTCTTCTAGTTACAAAGAAAAACAAAAAAAAACTGTTAATGCATTATCAGTCTGTTAAGTGCCATACGTGATACACGCTTAGACAATCATGTCTTTTTTCGATCCATGACTGACTAGGCAGAAAATTTTCCCACAGTAGGTTGCCATTTCTCTCTTCGGTAGACTGGCTGCCAACGACGCCTATAGAACAATCTGTCCTGCTATTTAACCCATGGATGGAGGGAGAAAAATGATTTCATACCATTCACAAAGATATTTGCGCCTAAGTGAATGCAACGAATTCAACTGCAACATACTCACAAAAAAAAACTCTTTTTATTCATACAATCCAAAATATATCTTACTACTATTTCGAAATATTATTCTCATCTTGGTTGATATAGATGTTATTATAAACACAAAGTTTCGACGAATTCCTCTCTGGTCATCATCAGGTGACCATTGATAGACTTATATGGATTGTTTGTTAATTATTGCGATATATCCAGAGAAATGAGTTATTGATCTTTCTTATTAAATTGGTGCGTCACTACCTGATCCAAGGATTGAACTCATGGCCACTAGATGATAGTAACACAGGTATGATCAGAGGGTTTTTGATCGAAACGTCTAAAATAATATCTATATCAACCAAGATGAGAACAACAGTTCGAAATAATACGAAGATTTTGAAAATGACTTATCTCTGAAATATGGCTTCTCTGAATATCTCTGAAATATGCTAAAATCCAAAATATGTTTTAGCTTTAAATAACCCACAAGGTGTTGAAAACCCGTAAAAACACAAAGCTGTCAACCATCAATTCCATGTTACTTGCATGTGCGATTTGGTGCGGGATGTGCGATGTGGTGCAGTCGATATCGACTCGGAACGAAAAATCGGGGGGCCGAGTTCGAATTCTAGTTGAATTCCTTGCATTCACTTATATAATATCCATTCGGGAGATTGATTCTCTATTATAATCAATACATAAACTGATCCCTGTCGTGACCATAATGGACTGTTGTTGCTATATAATATACATTCGGGAGATTGATTCTCTATTATAATCAATATATAAACTGATCCCTTACTTTGTGACCATCATGGACTGTTGTTGGTATATAATATACATTCGGGAGATTGATTCTCTATTATAATCAATATATAAACTGATCCCTGCACTTCGCCATAAATTTTGGCGAATTTTACCAACAATTTGTCTCTCGCCCGGAAAGGAATGACAAGTTCAATAGATGTCTCTGAACCGTTACCCTTCGACTGTGCACAACAAACAAAAGATTACCCTAGGAACATGGAACGTCAGGACGGTGAACAACTGTAAAATAACGAAAAGGGAATCGACTAAATACTGGACGAATAACTTTAGAAATGCGTTCTGGGGTACTGCCAGTGCTCTGAAAGTGTTCTGCTGGCCTAACTGAAAGGGAGACCCTTCAACGTAGCAATTCTCTGCAACAACAACACAAAGCACTGAGGAAAAATAGCCTCTTTCTACTCCACTCTTAACAATGCCAAGGCTAAATGTAAAACCCAAGAAATTAGAATCATCATAGGAGACTTGAATGTCAAAGTAGCAAGAAGGAAGGGGAGACAACTGGCACCTTTGAATTAGTAATCCGCAACGACTGGGCGGAAACATGGGTCCAGTGGTGTAAGGTGAATGACCAGGCGATAAGCAACACCTGGTTTCAAGAACGCCCAAGGTGTTTATGGACATGGAGAAACCCAGGAGGTGACACGAAAAACCAAACTGAATATGTAACCATAAACAAAGGATTCAGAAACGCAGTGGTCAATGCAAAACCTATCCAAGTGCCGACTGTGTAGGCGATCACCTTCCAGTTATCTGCAAACTAAGAGTGAAATTTTGGAGACTAAAGAAGCCCAGGGCATCGCCCAGACTGCAATACAACACGCTCCTGAATGTCCTCGATTTGCTAAAAAAAAAAAACAAACACTGACACTGTGTGAAACAAATACGAAGAACAAATGGGAAATGGAAATTCGAAATGAGATGAAATTAATGAAGCGCTACTGACATAAGCAAAGAATAGTTCAAGAGAAAATCAAACGCAGAAGAAAAAAAAGCCAATAGATGACTGAAGAGATTCTCGACATGATGCAAAGGAAACAGAAAACTATGCCAAGACATGGAACTGAATACAAGAAACTACAAAAGAAAATAAGGACCAAGTGCAGACAGACTAAAGAGAAATGACTCAACAACAAATGTGCCGAAGTAGAGAGATTGAGCAAGACTAATAAAGGAGAAATGCATAAGAAATAAGGGAACTGACAAGACAAAGAACATGTTTCTCAACAGGATGTTTAAAATCCAAGGATGGAACGATTATACTAGTGAAAGAGGAAATACTCCAGCGAGGGAAAGAATTTTTTTTCATCATATCACCTCAAGCAAGGCGATAACGCCACTGATGCGCAGGGGGCTACGTAAGAGTAAAAAGATTGGAAAAGAGAAAGCCGGAAACCACATCCTAAACAGGAAACAAGGGATGAGCCTCTTCACCTGTTCAATAGACGTGGGTGGCGTGTGAAGCGGGCGATAGTTTAGACTATCTACTCCAATTGAAAAAAATAAAAAAATGAAAAGAGTGAAAAGATTGGAAAAGAGAAAACCGGAAATCGCATCCTAAACAGGAAGCAAGGGATGAGCCTCTTCATCTGTTCAATAGACGTGGGTGGAGTGTGAACCGAGCGATGAATATATAAAAGATCTCCTCCATGACAAGAGAAAGTAACTGATAGCAAACAAAGATGCTGACGGACCGGAAATACTAAAATCAGAAGTGAAAGCTGCAGTGGCCAAACTGAATAGGAACAAAGCAGCTGGACCAGACGGCATTGCAATAGAGATGCTGACAGTCTTAGAAGATTTCGGCATAGAGAAAATAATAAATGAAATCTACAACAATGGTGTAATGACAGATGATCTAAGCAAATCAATTTTCATAGCTCACCCTAAGAAGCCAATCGAATGTGAACTTCAGCTTGATGAGCTACATATCAAAAACTCATTGAATGCGATATTTATGCTTAGGATGCTAGCAGAAAGGGTGATACAAATGAAAATGTTCTTCGATTTCTGACCTTCGATTTTTTGTCCTTTGACACTTTGTCCTATGATACTTTTTCTTTCGAAACTTAATCCTTTGACACAATGTCCTTCGTCTTTTGACACTTTGTTTTTCAATACTTTTTCCGTTGACACTTTGTCTTTTGACACTGTACTTCGACACTTTGTCTTTCGACAAATTGCCTTTCGAAATTATGTCCTTTGATACTTTCTCTTTAGACACTGTTCCTTAATACTTTGCCCTTCGACATTTTAACCGACTATCATATCTGTATGCAAAATTATTCGTATGTCACAAGGTAGTAGATACACTTGAGTACTGAGGTAAATGCAGATAAATAGTACATCGGTTTGATATTGTGCAAATGGTAGTAGCGAAATGTTCGGACCTGAGATGCTGCTCTAATCTAACTCAATGAACAAAGGTCAGACATATGTTTTGATTCCTGTGTAACACCCCACTGGACCGTCCGAACAATTTCTCCGGCGGCCGTTCTCCACGCTGTGATGTTGCCGGGAGTTTGTTGAAAATGTCGGCCGGACAGCTGGGGGTACAAGATTGACTATAAGGAACGAACTTCCACAATTTGGATGAGTTGAAAAGGATGCTTTATTCGTTTAGAGTTAGCCTTGTCGGTTGGGGCAGGCGAATGTGACACACAGCTCAAATTCTAATTAATGGAGATCAACAAATCCAAACTGAACGAAACAAGACGAACGGAGATCCTTCCTTCAAGCTCGCACCCGGCGGACTCCCCTTCACTTAACTCGTCTTAACTTACTCACTTGTTAACTGACTCTATTTATTTAATATGAATCTGGAAATCCGGAAATGCTTTAGACCACCGGTGACAAACACCGGCGACTTTATCTTTTTTTTATCCTAATAAGGCTTCCGCCGGAAAAGGCTTAATGTGTGGTCAAGATACAGTAAAGGACAGCCTTTGACCGGGACATCAAAATTATCTCATTAAATCACTGAGTCAAACATTTACCGGACGACAATTTTCCTCATAAAAGAAAAAGCGTTTATTTATTTATTTTTTTCCTCTTCTTTTTCACTTTTGTTAAATATGTTTTTAAGCTATTTTCTATTCTAATCTATTTTCTATTTTAATCTATTATAATAAAATACATATATGTCTAGTTATCGTGTCACACCTGTCTTAGTCAGGCCGAGAAATTTTCAATGTCCTTTCATAGCATATAACAGCCAGTTTACAGTCTTTCTTAGTTAATATTCTGGGTTCTACGCATGGACATACATGACTGAATATATACAATGCATTGCTACGAGGATTCCAGCCAGTGACTCATCAGACAAAAACATTACTTAAATTTATCCTGATTTATCTTTTTTATGGATTGTACCTTATATCTCGAAAATATTATAGTGCGTTTCTTATCTATTCTTTTCTGTTAGTAGTGGTAGAGAGTCCGTTCTAGTGAAGGGCAGTTGTATGCTGTTGTTGATTAACGGAATTTGGCCTTGTTATAGATAGCCCACTATGAGTCATAAAATGATTATAAATCAAGAAAGGCATTTTGCGTAGAAAAATAACATTTATATATAAGACATATCAATTAATGTTTTTACAATTGAAGTAATACATATAGTATAGGTCCAACGGAGGCTAAAATGATCATGGCAATAAAATGCTGAAAAGAGAATTAATACTTAGGAATGTTGTTCATTTTGGCAATAGAAGGCTGACAAGAAGAATTCGATACTTAAGTAGTTTGGAGGCGTCTTGTATGTAAGGAATGTCTTTGATGTATTCGCTCCTTAGGTCAGTAAGTAGTTTTGAGACAGGGGAGAAGGTAAGGAGAGGTGAAGGGAGGCGGACATAGTAGCCGCTTGTCAAGGGGATATTGATTACACACCTCTCCTCGAGTCGGTCTGCCTGTCGAAGCTTTCTGTATCCGCTTTTTATATTTTCTTTTTGGATCACAGCAGCTCATTTCACACTTGTATTTGGTTCTGGAATTCTCATTGTCTGATAAATAAAATTCGCGTATGCTCGTGAAATAGAAATTTAATATTTAATTAATTTTTAGTTTTCAACGGGAACATCTGCGACGACTTTTGGTCATTTGCTTTTTGGTCGTGAAAGCGCAAACATCCGGTCCATCGCTTTTGCTTGGTTTCACCACAATATCAACTACAGGAGAAAATTTGTTGTAGTGTCAATATTGACAAAAATGTTCCTTTCCTCTTTCTCTCTTCCAGTTTCATTTTTGTTCTGTTTCTTTCGGAACTTTGCTAGGAAAGATGAATCCCCTACGTTATCGGATTATAAACAACTGTTTTTAAATAGTTTTTTTAGTTATTTCGAAACACAATAATCCAGTCTTTATATGAAAAGCAAACAACTCCGTTGAGAACAGTCTGTAAATTATTTCAGAAAAACAGGTTTCTGTTTCAAAATCAGAATCAGTGCTCGATGCCGAATATACACATACCTGAATAAAAACTCACTCACACACAAACATATATATGTTAGGCGTGTATGTGTGTCTATGTGTGTACGTGTGCCTGTGTACGTGTGTAAAACCAAACCTAATAAAATGTGTATTAACACACCGATTTTCGTTTTATGCTCAGGGTATATTTATATAATAAACATGCTAAGGAATTCCAGGTTACAAGGACAATATTTTATTACAAATATTTAAAATAGCTCATTTTTCTTACTTTTTTATATTTATTTATTTTTGTAGGTCATTGAATGGAAAAATAGTAATAATTCTCTTGTGGGTTTCGTCCGTCGAAAAAAAGTCTTAAGATTAAATTTTCTTTTATTAATGGATTCATATGTAGACTGAAAATTTTATTGACTGACTATGAAGTATTAATACTATAACTGTGAAGTCTTGGATGACTTAAGGTCAGCTTTTATTATTAAAGACTTCATTGTGTCCTTCCATGTAAACTGATATCTAACTGTTCAAAAGAGAGTTCAATTGTAACTAGTAGCGACATTTCTTGAAAAGAAAATTTGGTATCATGGTGTTATCAAGTTAGTCAGCTAAGTGCCATACGTGATACACGCTTTGGGCTATCATGTCTCGAAAGAGGCATGACTGAGCAGAAGATTATTCCGCAGTAAGTTGCCATTGCTTTCTGCGGTAGACTGGTTGCCATTCAAGGCTATAGAAACCAATCTGTTCTTTTATTTAACCCATAACTGGAGGGAAGAGATGGATTAATATCTTTCCCAAGGGTATTTGTGCGTAAGTGAATGCAAAGAATTTAACTGAAATTCGAACTCGGTACTCCAATCTCTCGTTCCTAGTCAATAGCCACTGCACCACAATGCACATCCGTTATCAAGTACCTGCAGAAAAAAACGTTTAGGCCCGCAACGACATTCAGGCTGACCCAGTTAATATATTAAGGAATGGCCTTCCAGCTTCATCAACAATGAATAAGGGGGTAGCTGATTTTAGGAGTGGGAAGGGATAGCCTTGAATCTGACACACGGTCAGAACCAGCTGTAGAAACCACTACCAAGGAAAATATTGATCGTGACTTTATGGTCACTGTCCAAGAATGATGATCTCTTTGCGATTGGTCTAGATCCACAACTGAGAAAGCGCCAATGTCTCTCTTTTTAAATATTTGTACTTGTTTTCCTCTTCATTTGAAGGAAATGCTTATTCCGGTAAGCTATTTGTAAATGGAACGAATATAGTGTGGTCTGATGAAATGAGCTAATTTAGAATCTAATTATAATTTATAATCAATATATATATATATATATATATATAAGAAAAATTAAGGCAGACACGTTATTTTATTGTAAATCAAAAGTGTGGGCCTATTTCAGGTGAACCATCATCAGCTTCCGCCTTTATTGTACAAAAGATTTTACACGAATTCGTTTAAAATCTGTTGCAAAATAAAGACGGAAACTGATGATGGTTCACCTTAAATAGGGCCAGATTTCCGATTTACCATAAAATAACGTGTCTGCCTTAATTTTTCTTATATTTACTCTATATGTATTTATATACATATATATATTTAGAGCTCTCTTAGAGTGTTATCCTACCACTGTATGTACAGGTTACTCCTTTGGATTCTTGTATATCTACACCGGATGCTGATATATATATATATATTTTTTTTTCTTTTCTAAACATATACTGTTAAATATAAGAGACAATGTATGCCTATTATGTTTAACCACGAGCCGTTCTAAACGTCGTATTTTGGCTTTAATTTCAGTTGAAAATAAAGACAAAAATTCTCCAACATTTGGATATTTTTTTATTAATTTGGTCCTAAGCTTCGGCTCACATGAGCCATCTTCAGAGAGGTTATTAAGACGGTAACACAATAACATTTGAATAAATGGTTCTGTTGTCATTTCGCGCTATCACCCGGTGTAACGTCATAGAACCGCATTGCAAATTTGCGAAATGCGTTTGTTATTTTTGGTAACTATTGCCGTTGCCTAGCGGAGTTTTATGTCAACAAAACATAAAATCGTCGGTGATTGTGGATGTTATTGTGTTACCGTCTTAATAACCTCTCTGAAGATGGCTCATGTGAGCCGAAAACTTAGAACCAAATAAATAAAATTATCCAAATATTGGAGAATTTTTGTCTTTATTTTCAACTGAAATTAAAGCCAAAATACGACGTTTAGTACGGCTCATGATTAAACATAATAGACATTCATTGTCTCTTATATTTAACAGTATATGTTTAGTAAATTATTTGCTGCCTCGATACACTATATATATATATATATATATATATATATATATATATATATATGGGTGTGATTGGGTAGAATTTTGGTACTTCATCCAAGTAAGATTCTCTTTGGTTTTTTGTTTCCTTCTTTCTCTTTTCTTCCTTGTCTTTTCAAGATTATTCTCCGATCCACCATGTTTCTTATTTTCCCGCCTCTTTGCCTATAATGCCCGATGGCTAGCGCCATCTTTTCTGCTTCTTGCTTTTCTTGTTTACGCTACTTAATGCAAATAAAAAAAATGTTTTCTGTCTAAGAGCGAAATAAAAGTCATTTTTATGTTTCTTCCGGCTAATGTATTGCTGATTAATTCAACATTCCATTTGTCTAATTGACCTTTTATCGAAATATTTTTCCTTGGAAATGATTTTGTTGATTAACCCGAAATTCTACGTGGTACAAATAAGAGGCACTTAAACAAATCGACAATATATTTGGGTTTATATCATGGGTCATTATGCCGATTCGTTCACATTATTTCATATGTGAAGAATGTTTAAAGCTGGTTTATAAGATTGAAACCCTAATAACAAAACAGTAAAGGTTATTTCTAAGTGATATTCTACACAATGTTTAGTTATTTTATAATAATTATATCAATGTATTTTCGGGGTAAAAACGTAAGTCTTATTTTTAAAGTGCTCAGAGATAAAAAAAAAAAAAAAATTCAGCGTAAGATAAAAAGGAATATTAGAACTTACTTTACTCCTTTTTCTAAATGGCATATTATTATACAAACTTAGGCGATCATGTCTCTTTTGAGACATGACTGACTGGGCAGAAGGTATTTCTGCAGTAGGTTGCCATTACTTTTTACAGTGACTGGTTGCCAACCAAGGCTATAGAATCCAATCTGTTCTACTATTTAATCCATAGCTGGGGAGAAGAGATAGATTTATACCTTTCCCAAATTTATTTCTGCGTAATTGAATGCGATGAATTGTACTGGAATTCGAACTCTGCTCTCTGATTTCTCGTTCCGAGCCGATATCCAGTACACCACAACGCACCCTAAAGAATATTATTCGTCCCTGGGTGGATATTTTGCAGAGGGATAAGATTTTTTTTTACTCTCCACTTTGATCGTGTAATGTGCTCAATTCACAAATGATATTCCTTCCTTGTAGGTTTGTGCTAAGTATTTAAAAATAGCATAGAGTAATGGTTAACAAGCTAATCTCGTTAATCTAGTTAGTCATTTCATGAATTTGATTTTGCTCTTCACTTTACTCTTTTGCTGAATATGATAAACTATAATGGGCACCCTCTAAAAGTAATGTTTAATGGGCACCCTCTAAAAGTAATGTTTAATGGGCACCCTCTAAAAGTAATGTTTAATGGGCACCCTCTAAAAGTAATGTTTAATGGGTACCCACTAAAAATAATGTTTCATGTGTATCCTCAAAAAGTATTGTTAAATGGATAAAAGTAATATTTAATGGGAGCCCCTAAAAGTAATGTTTAATGAGTACATCCTAAATGTAACGTTTAATGGTACCTCCTAAATATAAAGTTTAATTGGTACTTCCTAAATGTGATGTTTAATGGGCATCTCTGAAAAGTAATGGGAATCCACTAAAAATAACGTTTAATGGGTAGGTTATAAAAATAACGTTTCATGGGTATCTACTAAAAATAATGTTTCATAGGTATCCACTATAAATACCATTTAATGGGTATTCACTATAAATAACGTTTAAAGTAATGACAGTATGTCAGGTTAATGAATAAAAATTCATGAATTCTTTAAAAATTACTTCGTTTACTGTTCGGATACGAAACCGAGCAATTATGACTTCTGAAGAAATTTGAACAAGTTAAGGGTGCAGGTACAGTATGTAATCTACATGTCATTGTGATGTAGAGCTTAAATCCAGTTATGCTTGTGATCTATATTCCAAATTAAAGTGCATTAATTATGAAAGCTTCTTGGGTTTATATATCAAACTAAGCCGAAAGTCGAATAAAATGTCTAGATTGACACAAATTCAGACGGTAATTTTCAAAGAAGGCGACTTTAATCTAAATCTCAACTTGTCATATGCCCTCCCAGTAATCTGACCTCTGCATGTCCCTTTAAATGTTTCTGAAATGTAGATGCCAACATTTTTGCGAGCAATTATGATGTGCAGGTGGTAATCATCAAAGAAAGCGGCTTTAATTAAAATTAGAACTTGAGAGAGTGGGGGGGGTGTCAACTTAGTAGTAAGCTTGCGTTTTGGAAACTTAAGAGATTGTTGCAAATTACAAGCTATACCAGAAACATGCATGTAGATCACCAACTATAGCAGAACCAAGTAAAGTGTGCTTTAAAGGCAGATTGGGAAGCTCTTCCTAAAAATTTGGACAAACGTCTATTGAACAGGTGTTGAGGCTCATCCCTTGTTCCCTGTTTAGGGTGTGGTTTCCGGCTTTCTCTTTTCCAATCTTATCACTTATCTTTTCCTTTTTTTTTTCAATTGGAGTAGATAGACTAAACTATCGCCCGGTTCACACTCCACCCATGTCTATTGAACAGGTGAAGAGGCTCATCCCTTGTTCCCTGTTTAGGATGTGGTTTCCGGCTTTCTCTTTTACAATCTATTCACTCTTACGTAGCTCCCTGCACACCAGTGGCCTTACCGCCTTGCTTGGGGTGATGTGATTAAAAAAAAAAAAAAAAGCATGCAAGTTAATCACCTGTTTCTCCGAAATGTTGGAACGTAGGTTCGAATCCTCTCGGAGGACGCATTTTTTAATAATATTTCTCGAATTCTATCGCCGGTAAACAAAATAACATGAATCCATGTACATAATAATTTGACCAATAGATTGTTCGGTTTATTAATTAGATTTTCTACTTAATAGGCGAACGGATATTTTGGTTTCTCATATATATAAACTAGCAGTATAGCCCGGCGTTGCTCGGATGTAATGAAAGCTTGAAAACTAATCCATGGTCCTGGAGCTCAGACTCTTTGTACGTTGGCACGAACGACTAAAAAGCAATACTTGTTTCCAGTTAAAGCGAAACCGTAGACTGAAAGAAAAATGAATGAATGTAAGTCAAATTTTGATTTCCCAGTATCGATATCAAATAAGCTTTTTTCGTCGTAAACTGAATTTTGAAGGCTAAATACGTCCTCTGAGTAAATGGTATCATGACTGAGACTAAGAACTACAATTGTACCGACTTAAAGCCAAACCCGAAGCAAAAACTAAAATAAAAGGGCTGAAAAAATACAGGCATACAGGTAGATGAACAGACACACACACAAACATCTTGCCTTTTATATATATATATATATTATCGATTTTCTGCACTATTGTAAGAACTGCAACCTTGAAACTTCTGAATATCTTTTCTTATGTCTTTGTCTATGAGTGTATCAAATTTGATTAAAATCGGACCATTCCTTCTATAACCCGATTTTTTCGATTTTCGATTTTCGATATTTATCGGGGTTTCCTCGACACAAATCACTCGCAGACGCTTATAGTACAATTGTGTAAATTTTCAAGAAAATCGATTCAGCGGAGTCTATAGGTAACGGACACACACATACACACACACACACATACACACAGAGAGACTAAGTTCCATTTATAAATAATTATATATATATATATATATATATATATATATATATATAAATATATATTACGGAAATTAACGAAGATTAACGAAATAGTTATAAACAACAAACAATGTGAAATTATTTGTTTGAACTTTATTTTTGATCGATACTCGTATTTAAGTAGATATTCTGTTTATAATCAGTATATATATATTTATTTCTACCGGCCTGATTATTTACGATAAATTTTTGTTACGAAAATGTGTGTCATTCGGCAGGATTCGAACCTGCCAAATGACACATTTTCGAAACAAAAATTTATCGTAGAAATAAATATACTGTTTGATTAAAAACAGACTATCTACTTAAATACGAACACCGATCAAAAATAATGTTTAAAGAAACAAATTCATATATATATATATATATATATCGCTCATTCAGTAATGGATTAGAGAACTCTGGCTATTGAGCGGGTATAATGACAATATACACGCTAAAAAGTCTGCCTTCTTCTACCGAACGACCATACCCCAGTGGTAGAATCGCCGATTGACGCCAATTCGATTGGGTTTCAACCCTGGGTTAAAAGCAATCGGGGTTTAACCGTACTGATCAGCTGTGATACAGCGAAACAGATCTATCTGCGGAGGACTATATATATATATATATATATATATATATATATATATATATATAGGGCACCTCGGCGTGGTGTAACAGTTATCAAGCTTGTCTGGCTAGAATTATTATAACTGAGTTTCGACCCCTACTTTTGGCCGTCAGGTTTGGGGGTTGGGTGCAGGGCTAACAACTGTGACCCATAAAAAAACAGTTTGTTACAGAAACAGCAAAAACGATGCCCGACACACCATTGGGTGTAACGGAAAAGTTTATTTTATTATTATTATTTATATATATATAAGTATTTTATTGTTATTTATATATATATTTATCATATATCTATACATACACACACACACACACACACACATATATATATATAAGTAAAAACTGCTAGAAGACATAGACGTTTTGTTTAAAGTGTAGATTTATTATTATTATTATTATTATTATTATTATTATTATTATTATTATTATTATTACTTGCTTTTTGTATAATATATTAAGTGACCATAATGGTATTTGTGTCGCTACACGTGTTTCGAATTCAAACTTGACTCTCTTCAGGCGAATAAACTGTGACTTTACATATCCAAGATCCGTTTGTCTTTCTGAGAAATTAATCTATTAGCTTGAAATTAAAAATTAAAATATAAACTTAAAGAAAAAATTTTAATTTATAAAAATTAATTTAAAACCATTTTCCCTGTTTTTTAAATACCATTTTCTTTTTCTTTTGTTTATATATATATATATACAGTGGAACCTGTCGTAAGCCACCACCCCTACTGCCATCAGAAACTGGTCGCATACGGCAAGAGGTCGCTCACTAAAGGCTCATAGTCATGACCTGTTTAGGCCAGGAACGTATATTCCACTCACCAGAATGGACATATTGGAATTTTACTATGTAATTTTTTTTTATCATTTCACTCCGAGCAAGGCGGAAATGCCACTGATGAGGGGTGGGGGGCTACATAACTGTAAAAAAAATTATTAGAAGAGAGTGAAGAGTACAAACTAGTTAGAAAGGAGCAATAGAAAGCTGAGAATGCAGGTGCGATGACAGATACATAGGTGGAGAGAAAGGGGAGGATATACGGGGGTGGGAAGAAAGCTAGAGTCCAGTCTTGTAATAAATAAATAAGAACATAAAAAGATGGCCGAACTTTAAAGAAATTTATTCAGCATAATTCATCTAAAAATTTTCAAATCTTATTTACAACGATAAACAAGAGACCAAAATATTTATTCACAAAAAATATTTATTAAGTGGACTTAAAAAAAAAAGTCAGTTATTGCTTTCCTTTTCGTGCCTGTACTAGTACTAGCCATTTCTTATAAAATATGTAGGTTGGAAAAATTCGCGGATGCGCGTTGTGGCGCAGTAGATATCGCCTCGGAACAAGAAATCGGGGAACCGAGTTCGAATTCCAGTTGAATTCCTTGCATTCACTCACGCGCAAATACCCTTGGGAAAGGTATTAATCCGTCTCTTCCCTCCAGTTATGGGTTAAATAATAGGACAGATTGGGTTTTATAGCCTTGGTCGGCAACCAGTCTAACGCAGAAAGCAATGGCAACCTACTGCGGGATAATCTTCTGCCCAGTCAGTCATGTCTCTTTCGAGACATGAACCGCCCAAAGCGTGTAGTTTCTTTCTTAGATGTGAGGGATAGCAAAAGAGAATCTGCGATAATACATGAAAAAAACAAAACAAAAAAACATACAAAAACTGACATCGATCGTGGGTGGGGGGTAGAGAAACAGAGAGATAGAGATAGATATACCCAGATAGAAATAGAGTAGAAAGATACACAAAAAAATAAAGGAACGAAAATAACAGATATCTGAGAAAGGGACATAATTGTGATTTTCATAATCTCCGAATTTATGCATGTCAGTACAGAGACTGCGATAAATCACTTGAACATTTCAAATGCAATACATGTTGTACAAAACAGCCGATGTTTGACCGTGAGGTGAACTCAGGCAATGCACATTTCAACAAGAAACAACAAAACAATGTGTTCCTGGCTTAGATCAAATCAAAATGAAATAGATTACTCATTTAATTTCTTCTAATTTAAAAGTTCGCAGTGTAATAACCAAAACGGATTTTTTTAAAGTTTGATCAGGAATTTTCAACCGTTGATGTTAGTCGCTGGTCGCGTTCTGGAAGAGGTCGCTCACTAAGGGTTAATATAATTAGCAAATCGTCCGTGCATAGATAAGCCGTCGTTAACAACACGTGGTCGCATACGACAGTTTCCCCTATATATATATATATATATATATATATATATATATTTTAATTCAGATACTTCAATCCAAGGGAAAAAAGCAGGAAGGTAAATATATTTAATATTTAATATATATATATATATATATATATATATATATATATATATATATATATTATATTATATATATGGAAAGATTTGACCAAATTTGAGTGAAACTAACAATTTTCCTTTAATTTTAATTACTTTGACGCTCCTCAGACTTCACGATCGCAAGCGACAGGCTGTCAGCTCAGTGAAAGCATTAAAAAGAATAAAAAGCAAAGATTTAAGCATGTAAGGACGTAGACAAGTTAGCAAGGCAACCAGTGGTGTTACTATTTCCGTAGACAATAGAATTTATGTTGTTCTACTCGTGTTTCTTTTGGCGAGAACACGGGTGCATCTGGCCGTAGCGAGGTCACTGCGTGCAAAACACAGAAGACTTTACGAAACAGAGTCATTCGGTTCATAGAAGACTGTGTAGAAAAAAGTGTAAGTTTCGTTGAATTTCGCATATTTGGTGATAGATTGGAAAAGGCTGAGAGATTATCAATAGATAGATAGATAGATAGATAGATAGATATAAACAGGCTTAGATAGATAGATAGATAGATAGATAGATAGATAGATAGATAGAAACAGGCTTGGATAGATAGATAGATAGATAGATAGATAGATAGATAGATAGATAGATAGATAGATAGATATAAACAGGCTTGGATAGATAGATAGATAGATAGATAGATAGATAGATAGATAGATAGATAGATATGAACAAGATAGATAGATAGATAGATAGATAGATAGATAGATAGATAGATAGATAGATATGAACAAGATAGATAGATAGATAGATAGATAGATAGATAGATAGATAGATAGATATAAATAGATAGATAGATAGATAGATAGATAGATAGATAGATAGATAGATAGATAGAAACAGGCTTAGATAGATAGATAGATAGATAGATAGATAGATAGATAGATAGATAGATAGATAGATAGATAGATAGATAGATAGATAGATATAAACAGGCTTGGATAGATAGATAGATAGATAGATAGATAGATAGATAGATAGATAGATAGATAGATAGATAGATAGATAGATAGATAGATAGATAAAAAAAAAAAAAAAAAAAAAAGATAGATAGATAGATAGATAGATAGATAGATAGATAGATAGATAGATATAAACATGCTTGGATAGATAGATAGATAGATAGATAGATAGATAGATAGATAGATAGATATGAACAAGATAGATAGATAGATAGATAGATAGATAGATAGATAGATAGATAGATATAAACCATACATAGATAGATAGATAGATAGATAGATAGATAGATAGATAGATAGAAACAGGCTTAGATAGATAGATAGATAGATAGATAGATAGATAGATAGATAGATAGATAGATAGAAACAGGTTTAGATAGATAGATAGATAGATAGATAGATAGATAGATAGATAGAACAGACTGAGATAGATAGATAGATAGATAGATAGATAGATAGATAGAAATAGGCTTAGATAGATAGATAGATAGATAGATAGATAGATAGATATGAACAGACTGAGATAGATAGATAGATAGATAGATAGATAGATAGATAGATAGATAGAATAAGATAGATAGATAGATAGATAGATAGATAGATAGATAGATAGATAGATAGATATAAACATACATAGATAGATAGATAGATAGATAGATAGATAGATAGAAACAGGTTTAGATAGATAGATAGATAGATAGATAGATAGATAGATAGATAGATAGATAGAAACAGGCTTAGATAGATAGATAGATAGATAGATAGATAGATAGATATGAACAGACTGAGATAGATAGATAGATAGATAGATAGATAGATAGATAGATAGATAGATAGATAGATAGATAGAAATAGATAGATAGATAGATAGATAGATAGATAGATAGATAGATAGATAGATATGAACAGACTGAGATAGATAGATAGATAGATAGATAGATAGATAGATAGATAGATAGATAGATAGATATAAACAAAGTATCGATAAAGAATGAAAGAAAAATGCCTCAGAACATATAAATCTCAGCGTCTGTTAAACGTGGATTGGGGAGCAACATTTCGAGCATTAACCATTGAAATATCAATTAATAGTGGATAAGACATTTTTCTTCGTGACTTCAGTATGACACACGGAATTTGACGAATCCGAGCATGTGTCACGCATCAAAAGTCGCAGTGTGTCTGTTTGTCCTGAAGCGTGGGAAAAGACAAGAGGATATATAATCGACCCGAACGCATGTGGTGACACATCCATACAATAGCGAATAGGTTGATTATTGAACGCTTTTCATTGTGGCAGTGTCGTTGCTTATCTGGTCTAATGTCTCTTTTCTTCTGTGGATGTCACAAGATCAACGACCTCGTATTCCTGTCTCGAGCTAGGTTTAGCGTAGATTGGCAGTTTAGTCTCATTATTTTACTTTTGAAATTACTAAGTGTAACCGTAAGTTCTATTGTATTAGTGTCTTCTTTCGCACTTCTCGTCGATGTAACTCTCTTTGATCTTCTTGCTTTCCCATCAACTACTATCTTTAAATATTTAAATACGAGCGGGACCCGTGGAATTTCCATGGAAGGATAATTATGATTTCCTGGAAAAATTTTACTATGTCATACTACAAATAGTAACGTATAATTCCATATTTCCATAGAAGCTACTTTACTGTAATCTTATATTATATTAAGCGGCGTATGCACATCAGTCAGTTAAGTGCCATACGCGAAACACGCTTGGGCGATCATGTCTCGAAAGAGACATGACTGACTGGCCAGAAGATTATCCCGCAGTAGGTTGCCATTGCTTTCTGCGGTAGACTGGTTGCCAGCCAAGGCTATAGAACCCAATCTGTCCTGTTATTTAACCAATAACTGGAAGGAAGAGACGGATTAATACCTTTGCCAAGGGTATTTGCGCGTAAGTGAATGCAATGAATTCAACTGGAATTCGAACTCGGCAGTCCGATTTCTCGTTCCGAGGCGATATCCACTGCACCACAACGCACATGAGGAGAGTAGCGTTTATGAAAAAATAGAAGGGAAGGAAAAGCTCGTGTAGAGAGTAAGTGTAACGGACGGAAGAAGTAACTAAGGAAGGAACAAGCAGAATTATTATATGATAATATCAGTCATCGTCTTCAGTCTCTTTATTCCCTGTTCTTTTTATTGTTGTTTTCTCTTTGATTTCTCAGTTTCGTTTACTATTAGACATCACTTGCGTCTTAGTAGCTTTATTGCCTTCATTCGGGTAAAATGATAAAAATGTATCTCTTTAAATTAGGCTCCTCCCCTAAATCGCTGAAAAAATTAATATGAATAAAAAAGGCTCCAAACGTAATAAAAACGAATTTTTTCCATCAAAATGTTTATATTATTATTAAGAGAAAGATCAAAGAATTTTTTAATTATTTTTTAAATGTTTTCAATCCCTTCTAACATGTTCAAATTTTGGTAGAAAATCTTGTTTTAATTTGAGTTAGTGGGTAACAAAATCTTTATGAGAGTTTACAATGGAAAATGTAATATGACATAACTCAGTTTACCACCCCCCCCCCCCCCCGGTGACAAACACATTAATTTGGAAATTCTGCAAAAATCAAATAATTGTCGGATTTTAATGAAACTTTCAAGACATATTCACAAATGAATGAAAGTATTTTTGAAATAATTATTTTTTTTAAATTTGGTAAGAACATATTTTTATTACATCTGTTATCCCACTCTAGGTAAATTGATGAAATTTTATTCAATTAAATTTTGTTGCAAACATTGGTTTTATTAGTTAAACGCAGAACTCTTTGGGGAACCGTCTGTTATTCTTTTGAAAAAATTTTTCCTTTATTTCTAAATGTCTGCTCCTAATAATAAAATAAAAATGCAATATAACTATGACATTATTTAAATAGCTAAGCAATTAATTAGCTGCTTGAACACATAATATAAATTAAGGAAATCATAGTCTGAAGAAAAAAAAATCGATTAATAAACAAATTTTAAAAGAATTTTTCATTTTTTTTAAATTATAATAATTCATAAAGTTTCAAAAATATTTTTAGAATACTTCAAATATTTGCTGGGGTTAGTTTAAAATCTTTTAATACAAATTGTCGTGCCTTCCTATTTTTAAAATAATTTTTTAATTTTTTGAGTATTTGAATTTTTTTTGTATAGTAATTTCTATATGTAACTTAAAAGGTCAGCGTTTCAGCTTTTCCTCCCCTTACAGGAAAAAAATTGTACAATTATGTCACTTATGATCGCCATACACTTATCTTATCTCGCATCTGTCAAATCTGTCAACGCATACGGTGGAAACGTCACAAAGTTGAACTCTGTGTTTTAGAAATAGTTTTATTCTAAAATTCATGCTATAAATGAGTAATACTTGTGTAAATCAGATTAACGTTAAATTTGCTAATTTTCCAAAAAATGATGTCACAGATGTATATTTTATTTTTGCAAGATTTTAAAAACAGGGAATTAACTTTTGTTTACAAATATGTTCATCACTTAAAAATGGGCGAAAAATTGAAAGATTAACAAAAATGTTAAAAATTTAAATTCCAATCAATATAATTTCTGTTTGAAATACACCAGAGTATTTTCCTTGCTGGAAATATTAAATTTCATCATTTAGCTTTCAATTAAAACTAAAATAAAAGTTCCAAGAAAAAATGTTTGTTTTTAAAAATTCAATTTAAAATTTAGATATCGAAAATGAGTGGCGGTAGTTTAAATAAGATATAACCATAAACGTTTCCTCACGCGTGCAAATATTTTCGTCTGTTTTGGTTTCTAATATCGCACACCTCTAAATAGGATTAACCAGAACCCGGCAGCTGATATTTATTATGACCTCTCACGACCATTTCAATGGAGAAAAACAAACTCTGCAAGAGCTGGTTTGAGGTGAAATAAAATCAGAGTAGAAGAAATTGCTGATGACGTGGATTTGATTATGGTGGACATCCACTTGCCAAAAAGTGACCCACATTCATGATGTCATGGCCTCTTTTTTGCGACAACTGTAGTGCATTGGATATCGGTTCGGAACGAGAGATCGGAGAGCCGAGTTTGAATTCCAGTTGAAATCCTTGCATTCACTTACGCACAAATACCCTTGGGAAAGGTGTTAATCCGTCTCTTCTCTCCAGTTATGGGTTAAATAACAGGACAGATTAGATTCTATAGCCTCGGCTGGCAATCAGTCTACCGCATAAAGTAATGGCAACCTAAGGAGAATAATCTTCTGCCAAGTCAGTCATGTCTCTTTCAATATATGATCGCCCAAAGCGTGTATCACGTATATCACTTTACTGACTGACTGAATATAATAGTTGAAAATACGAATGAGGTATCTATTGAGCATAAAGGGTGGATCAGTTTTATATTGTTATGAAGTAATAAACTCATCCCCCATTAATTACTACTTAATAATATAATAAATCTCTTTCGCCTCTAGGTCTGAGTCAAATTACAGGATAGATTGGGTTCTATAGCCTTGGCTGGCTACCAGTCTACCGCAGAAAGCAATGGCAACCTACTGCGGGATAATCTTCTGCCCAGTCATTCATGTCTCTTTTGAGACATGATCACCCAAAGCGTGTATCACGTATGGCACTTAACTGACTGACTGATGGAACGAGACATGCAGGATCCAGATATGGAACTGCAACGGACTATCGCTTAAAATTTCGAATGGCACCTTCTGCAGCATGTAGCGAACTTCATCAGCTGGTTCAACCGTTGAGATCTGTGGTACTCCTCATAAGGATGTTACACTTTTGTATGGATTAGTTAAAACAAATTTCGTATAGGAGACGTGTAAATTGATTACAGGATAGGTTGTGCTAGGAGCACTTTTATCCAGCACTGTAAGATGCAAAAGTAACATGATATCAATCTGAAAGTGTGTCATGTTCTTAGAGATCTTGACTCACTTATGAATTCCATATATTGCACATAATGAGATCTCAATTATCTGAACTATCATCTATATAAAATTGTTTTCTTAGATAAACGATTAAAAATGCCTTCAAACGCATAAATCCCTTGAATCAAAGATGGCGATCTCTTATCAGGTATTATAAACTGAGGCTGCAAAATCAGACACTAAACAGCAAAACACCACGAGAAGCACATTACTTAAAAGGGTGCCAGTAAAAAAACTTATTACAATTCTGCTTGTCCAGCCTTTAGTTAGATCCCACGAACGTTATATTCTGCCAATCAGTCAGTCTGTTAAGTGCCATACGTGATACACGCTTGGGCGATCATGTATCGAAAGAGACATGACTGACTGGGCAGAAGATTATCCCGCAGTAGGTTGCCATTGCTTTCTGCGGTAGACTGGTTGCCGACCAAGGCTATAGAACCCAATTTGTCCCGTTATTTAATCCATAACTGGAAGAGAAGAGATGGATTAATACCTTTGCCAAGGGTATTTGCACGTAAGTGAATACAATGGATTCAACTGGAATCTCGAACTCGGCTCCCCGATTTCTCGTTCCGAGCCGATATCCAATGCACCACAACGCACATCAACTCATAAATAATGGACAATCACGTTTCAACCGTGTGAAAAGAAAGAAAAACATAGCAGAGACGCAACTTGTTTTCAGTGAAAAGAAAGAAAGAAAGAAAGAAAGAAGGAAATATAATAGTATTTAATCTGCGTTTCAGTGAAATAGAAAAAGTTGTCTAATATATTCAGCTGCATCACTTATTTTTTAAAATAACGACCAGCATTGATATTTATGATTATTATTGTAATTTTTCTGTGAAAGTTATTAAACATAAATATTTAAAAAGGGAATTTCTACGTTAGTTTTATTGTCTTAGAACTCGGCATTTGCTTATTCAATCATTAACATAAAAAATTAAGAGTCATAAAAAAATTAAAATAGGAAAGCTGTGCAATTGCCACATGTATATCTAGCAGAAAATAAAAAGGAAAGTACCAGCGGAAATTTTGCAGTTTTTCACTTTGAATTTTTTATGGCCATCAACAAAAATACTAACTACAGGTCGGGAAAACTGAAATAATAAAACAGGTAAAGAAATTTAAATCCCAGGAAAGCGTTTTAACAGAGGATGGAAAATGGGACACGCAAATCCGGAGATGCTTTGGTATGATCAAGGACACATTTCAAGAGCTAACCAGAGTATTGAGAGACAGAAAAAATTTCACTGGAAACAAAGAAAAGAGTACTGGACTGTTATGTGATATCCTCCTGTAGGGCAGTGAAGGCTTGACAATCTCTTCAGGGATAATAGACATGGCCAGGGATGCATTCGAATGGCTGTGAAACAGAAAGATTTCATTAGAAACAAAGAAAAGGGTAGTGTAGTGTTATGTGATATCTATTCTCTTGTTCCGCAGTGAAGGCTGGACAATCTATTCAAGGTTAATAGACACGGATAAGGATGCATTCGAAAGGCTGTGTAGAATATTCAGAGATACAAAGATTTCATTGGAAAGAAAAAAAGTCCTGGACAGTTATGTGATATCTGTCTTCCTGTATGACAGTAAAAGCTGGATACTCTCCTCAAGGATAAAAGACATGGACAAAAATGCATTTGAAAGGCTGTGTAGAATATTGAGAGATAGAAAGATTTCATTGGAAACCAAGAAAAGAGTACTGGACTGTTATGTGATATCTGTCCTCCTGTATGGTAGTGAAGGCTGAACAATCTATTAAGAGATAATTGACATGGGCAAGGATGCATTCAAAAGCCTATGTACAATATTGAAAGATAGACAGATTTCATTGGAAACAAAGAAATACTACTGGACTGTTATGTGATATCTGTCCTCTTGTTTGATAGTGAAGGCTGGCCAATATATTCAGGGATAATAGACATGGCCAAAGATGCATTCGAAAGGCTGTGTAGAATATTGAGAAAACAAAGATTACACTGGAAACCAAGAAAAGAGTACAGGACTGTTATGTGATATCTGACCTCCTGTTTGGCAGCGAAGGCTGGACAATCTCTTTAGGGATAATAGACATGGCCAAGGATGTATTCGAAAGGCTCTGAAGAATATTGAGCGTCAGAACGATTTCATTGAAAACCAACAAAAGAGTACTGGATTGTAATGTGATATCTGCCCTCCCTTATGGCAGTGAAGGCTGGACAATCTCTTCAGAGATAATATACATGGCCAAGGCTGCATTCGAAATGCTGAGTAGAAAATTGAAAGACAGATCGATTTAATTGGAAACAAAGAAAAGAGTACTGGACTGTTTTGTAATATTTGTCTTCCTGTATGTCAGTGAAGGCTGGACAATTTATTCAGGGATAATAGACATGGCCAAGAATGCATTCAAATACTGTGTAGAATATTGAGAGATAGAAAGATTTCATTGGAAACAAAGAAAGGATTACTGGACTGTTACATGTTATTTGTCCTTTTACATTCCAAGATAATCCCGTAGTCTGTAGTCTCAAGCCTCAAATACAACTTACGTTACCTATCAACTCAAATATTACGCACAAAATATGTTTACCTGTAGACTCAATGTATACCGACATATTCAAATATAACCCCGATCAATGTTTACTTATATACATATGCACAAATACGACGTATGTTTCCTTTGGAATAATTTACAAAGCCGACCAATATTTAAACTGTAGATTCAAGAAGGAACTCAACAGATGTATAGGCTCAAGTGTAAACCTGTAATCTCAGATATTAACCTGTCCAATTTTTACTTGTAGGCTTAAGTATATACTCGACCATTATTACTTTTTAAAACCTTAAGTATCATTAGAATAATTCACTAACCCAATCAAACGCTGTCTTAACTTTTACTTAAGCTCAATCATCCATTTTCACCACCAGTACGTATTACGGTAAAACACAAAACAAACCACAATCAATTTGAATTATTTATAAGTGATGAATCGTAAATGCAGTAAGCGTCGGGACCTATCATTCGGGAGAAAAATGATTGTTTTTTTTCTTTTGGATTAAATTTTCATAAAATCGATGCAGTGAGATGTTTTGTGTTGTAAAAAATAATCGATGATGTTTTTCTCGCTTCAGTAACTTTCTTGTGCCTCAACGTTTGGTATTGTTGAACGAATTAGTTTGGGTAATTATTGCTACTAAATGGAAACAAGAAGGATATATGTGCTTAACATCAGGAAAAAGCAGTTGAAATTTCAGGGATGCATAATGAGGAAAGAGGGCTTGGAAAATCTGATACTCACATGAGAGTTTGATGGCAAGAGGAACAGAAGAAAAACGCATAACATACTTAAGTGGATGGTGGAACAGGGTTTAGGAGAAATAGAAAGACAAAATTTATTAAGACTTTTTAATGACAGGAAGTCATGGAGAGCCATGAGGAATATGGCTTATAAAGAGCAAAAAGAATCGCTACTAAATAGTGAGTTTGATCCTTCATACTTGTGTCTTTGTGGCAAACAAATCTAACGAGGCCTTGTAACTTTGCCATGTACTGAGTTCGAGCCTTGCAAGTCGCTCGGTCCTGTCCAAAACAAAGCAATGGGAACCTCGGGAAGGGATAATGGTCAGTGAGTTAATATTGTTGACCATAAAAACTTGAATAGTTAATTCGATCTGCACTAGATGCTCCATAACTGTGGCCTTGTGCCAAATTAAGCTTTGCTAAATAGAAGTCTCGGGAGTTGTGCTATAGTTAATGAGCCAATCTGATTGACTATTAAGTACTGCGTTCTATCTTCACTAGATGCATCATATTTAGAGCCTTGAGCCAAACGAAGCTAAGGTAAATAAATTTTAAATCTCGTGATGTTGATATAGTTAATGAGCTAATCGAATTAATATGTACTGAGGTGGATCCTCACAAGGTGCATTATATGTGTGTCCTTCTACCAAACAAAGCGATGCTATATAACTTGGGAGTCTCAACATGGGGTAGTGGTTAGTGAGTGACTAAGGTGGACTATATTGTAGGTACCTCCACTTATTTTCGAAAACTAAGAATTAAAGTGAATTAAAAAAAAATTTTGAAGCTTTCATTTTAGCTTTAATTGGAAGCTAAATCTCTAAATTTAATATTTTCAGCAAGCAAACTATTCTGGTGTATTTCAAACAGAAATTATATTGATTGGAATCTCAACTTTTAAGAGTTTACAAATGTTATTTTTCGTCCATTTTTGACAGATTGACTGGTTTATAATTATAAATAAAGGTTAATTATCAGTTTTAAAAATCTTGCAAAAATAAAATATACCACTGTGACACGTGAAGATGACTTCACCAATTTGTTAACATCAGATATGAAACGTTTGAATGTATATTTTTTATGAAAAAAAAATTAGCAAAAAAGAATAAAAAAATAAATGTAGTAAGAAAACAGTAATTTAAAAAGTAATGGAAAATTTAAAAATATTTAAAAAATAATATTAAAAACGAAATTTAATACGGAAAGTTTAGCGGAATAAATAAATACCCACATGTATGCGCACATAAACACATGAATGTATGCATAAACACACACAAACGTATGAACAGACGGTTTTTCGATTTTAATTATATTTTAGGTATTATGGCTGCTAAAGTTAAAGTCGTAGTTGTTAAAATACGTATATAATGTACTAGTTGTATAGTCCGCGTTGCTCGGGCTTTTTTAGAGGTTATGTCGAAATGGTAAGGTCAAGTGCTTACGTGACCTGTAAGATAAAAAAAAATGTGAAACAAGTATTGGTTTTTGTTGCATTTGTAAAACGGTATTCTTGCTTGGTCAATTTTACCAGTAAACAGAAATGATGTATGTACAATTGGAAGAACTGGGACGGGGGTGACGGGAGTCTATAATGTGATGCAATGACGTTGTGACGCAGAAGAAGTGGATGCATTGTCTCTGCAACGTCAGAGGGGTCGGCAACTTGTAGAAAATGTGAAATTGTTATGGCATATGTTAAGGTAGAAGTTACAAAAAAGACTCGACTTTTGATGGAATACAACTGAGAGTATATCAAACTTTTATGCCATAATTGACAAGTGGCCCAATTTTGGTTGAAATCGAACCAAGAGTGTCGGAGGTGTACGGTTCGTTAGAATGAAGATACACAAACACGCAGATATATCCATTTTTAGATATATAGATATACATATATAACATCCATACATAATGTATACCACACACACACAGACACACACATATAATAAATACACATTGGCCTATAATACACACATATATATAATAAACATATATATACATTAGTTACCCATACACATATAACACACATATGTAAATATATACATAGCACATATAAAATACACTTATGACTAACATACATATACACATAATATATATATATATATATATATATATATATATATATATATATATATAATTTGTTACTACTACCAAAAAGTGAACTGGGAGTCGTTCCGCCATTTTCTGTGTGATGTCCCATGAAAAATAAATGTTTAGTCTACTCCTTAAAGACTGCGTCTTTGAGGTCTCTCTTGGGTGAAAGCTGGCATCCCAGCCAGGAACTTCAGATTTGAACCTCATTCGTCCCTCTGGTTCTCTCCTGCTTGCTTGGCTGTCATTGCCCACAGAAATCACTTCTTCCGGTTTTATCGGAGCCACACGTTTGACAATAATAGGCACAATTTAGCCTCTGTTCGTAATGTGCAAGAGGATCTTAAAAGATGCTAAGCTGTTCTTTTGCTGACAGAAGGAAGTAGCGTATAGCAGCACGCAAGTTCGGCTTTAAAGACTGTTAGCAGCTCTTCAAAAGTGTTAAACAACAGCAAACCCTCAAACCCTCCTTTAATCAATAAACTTGTGGTCCTCACAACCGCAGCGGACAAGACCGAGTGCTTTGCACGCAGATCCTTCTCCAACTCCACATTTGATTCGTCTGGAGTATCTGGAGTATCATCACCCGATTTCCCATCTATAAATGTGGCTCAAGGTAGTAACTTATACATAACTTCCTCGATGGCCTTACATAATTTCAAACCTGGACCCCCATAAGGCGAGCGGAGATGAGAGAATCCAAGTCATCGCCATGAAGAAATCTGCCACTGAACTCTCCTCTGTCCTCTCCAAAATGTACAATTACCGCCTCTCTGCTTCTTGCGTTCCTGTCAGCTGGAAGTCCTCCCCTATGGTTTCTGTTTTTAAGAACTCTGGAGAACCCTCAGACTTCTCTAATTATCACCTTATCAGCCTCCTACCAATTTTTGGCAATGTGTTCATGGCTATTATCAATGCGGATGTAGTTCATCTTGGCCTTATACATATAAATAAATTATATATATAATAAATTATATATATAATAAATTATATATATAAATAAATTATATATATAATAAATTATATATATAAATTTTTAATTGTTTTACTCTAAGCAAGTCAACACTGTCACTGACGCACAGGGGGCGGCATAAGAGCAGAATGAGAGCTTGTGTAGGAGGAGAGCGAAGAAAAAGAGGAACCGTTACAGGGGATGTCAGAGAAAGGGCAAGAGACGGATGTCAATACAGGTGTAAAGAGAGTTGCAAGAATAGAGTGAAAAGAGGAAGGCCAAGATAGAGGCAGTGTTGAGGAAAAATAAGATAAGGATGGGAGTCAAAGGGATAAGAGATGGCAACTGATACTGCATTCACACTCTTGTAGATTGTAGCTATCAGGGAAGCAAGTATACTGAAGAGTGTTCCACAGGAGCGAAGTGCGAAGTGCTTTAGTAACTTCTTGTAGAAGGGGCACCAGTCACCTATGCTTGTCGGAGTAGAAGCCATGAAAATATTTGTAGAAGAGACAGAGGAGAGCCACACCCCGTCGGTGTGAAAGTGGCTGGAGTCGAGCTGCCAGGTCGAGATCGATTACATTGCAGATTCTCCTCTGGATACTGTCGAGGTCCTCGAAACGAATACACGATATGACAACAATATTCAATGCATCGGCGGATGGTTGATTTGTATATGTGCAAGATGGACTCAGGCAAGAAAAAAACTTCCTGCCTTGACACAGTGACCCGACCTTCCTAGCAGTGTGTTTGTATATATATATATATATATATATATATATATATATTATGTATGTGTGTGTGTGTGTGTGTGTGTGTGTGTGTGTGTGTGTGTGTGTGTGTGTCGTGTCGTGTAGTGCGTGTGTATGCATATATATTTGTGTTTATTTAAAATACTCTTCTTTTTCTATTTGAAATTAGAAACGTTGGGCTTTTCAATGTAACTTACTTTTCTTTGTCATATACGATGTTAGTATTACCAAGCTTCGGTATTGTATTCATTAATGAATACAATTTACAAATTTTTATATCCAGGGTTAGCTGTGTAGTTAAATTACAGTAAATAAAGAGTGATAACAGCTACTGAACTTGAGAAGGAATGATAACCGCTACTGGACTTGTGAAGGAGCAATAACAGGTACTGGACTTGAGAAAGACCTATAACAGCTACTGGAAATCAGAAAACGCGATAACAGCTACTGAACTTGAGAAAGAATTATAATCGCTACTGGTCTTGAGGAAAAGCGGTAACAGGTATCGGACTTGAGAAAGCGCTATAACAGTTACTGAACTTGAGACACTTATTTCCCTTAAAAATTCTTCAAAGAGAAAGATTTTATACATTTAAACCGGCAGTAATACTACCTTCTCGCTCAGTGAATGCTAAATGTTTCCTTATAAAAACGCTGATCTTACTATTACCATTACGAGTAAACGAAAGCAGAGATAGGAGTAACTAATCTATATGTTTACATGTTGTTTAAATCTATTTCTAAATAAGTAAACCTTATATAATTGTAGTTATTAATTTTTTTTTATCCATTTAGACTTCGTCTTCATTCTGGTTCAATTCACTCGACTATCTTCAATCGCCGACTTACTCTCCTTCTCACTTCTTTGTTGCGTTTTGTTTTTTCTCGACGCCCACTGACTTTTTTTTCCTTCTTTCTTCCTGCCGTATTTTTCAATTCAACACATTTTCTATTAACCTTTTCTTTCTGGTGTCTCTTCATAGCCTCTTAGTACTTTTTGTCACTGACACAACCACCAACCCACCCCTCATTCCCATCCTAGATTCATATTCGTCAGCCTCGTTTCCATTACTGGGATATTTCAATTAATATCTTTGATAGATTTCAATGAACAAAGACTTTTCTTTACCTTCCATTCAAAAACAACTTGTGTTTCATGTCGGATGTAACATCATGTTGCCTTCAACTCGGCTTTTGCCTTGTGAAAATGTAATTAACGTGAGCCTTTGATCATCTCTATAAATCATCTTCTTTCTTTTATCATTCTTTGATCTCGTTAGCTTTCTGCTTTCTCACTCCTTCTTCCAATCTGCTCTTCGTCTTTCGCCTACTCTTCGTTTCTTCGTTCTTCTTCGAAATTTTCTTCTTCATTCTCCTTTTTAAAAAAAAAAATTCTTTGGATCTTTTATTTGCACTGCTATTATTTTAATCACCTTATTCTCCGTTTCTTTCCGTCTTCTTTCTCAATCTCACTTCCGTTTTCATCTTCTTGCATTTCTCCCTCTTTTTTCTTTTTTCTTTTATTTTTTATTCTCTTTCTCTTCTTCTTTAAATCTCCTTCTCCCTTCACGTTTTTTCATATTTTCTTCTTCTCTTCTTTATTCTCTTCTTCCTCTTCCTCTTTTGTCTTACTTTCAAATTGTTCTCTTCTTTTATTTTGCATCTTCTCTATTCTTTTTTCATTCTTTCCTTGATTTGCTTTCCTTACTTATTTACTTTTTTCATTCTTTATTCGTTTCTTTCTCTTCATTCTTGGTTTTTCTTCCCTTTCCTTCGCGTTTTCAACTTACTCATTGGTTTTCTTCTCTAGTTCTTCTCTTTTTCTCCTTCTCCTGTTTATTCACCCTGTTCCAGTTCTCCTCCTCCTCCTCTTCCTCCTTCTTCTTCTTCAGCGTTTGTACTTCCTGTTTTTCTCGAATTTTAATCTCAACCTGCTCCTCTTTAGTCAGTTCTTCTTCTTTCTCTTCTTCTTCAATCTTTATTTTCTTCTTCTCTTCTTCTTCTTCTTCTTCTTCTTCTTCTTCTTCTTCTTCTTCAGCGTTTGTACTCCCTCTTTTTCTCTAATCTTAACCTCATCCTGCTCCTCTTTAGTAAGTTTTACCTCTTTCTCTTCTTCAATCTTTATTTTCCTCTTCTTCTTCTTCTTCTTCTTCTTCTTCTTCTTCTTCTTCTTCTTCTTCCGTTTGTTTGTACTCCCTCTTTTTCTCTAATCTTAACCTCATCCTGCTCCTCTTTAGTAAGTTTTACCTCTTTCTCTTCTTGAATCTTTATTTTCTTCTTCTTCTTCTTCTTCTTCTTCTTCTTCTTCTTCTTCTTCTTCTTCTTCAGCGTTTGTACTTCCTCTTGTTCTCGAATCTTAACCCCATCCTGCTCCTCTTTAGTCAGTTCTTTCTCTTTCTCTTTCTCTTCTTCTTCCCTTCTTCATTATGTTCTTACTCTTACTCTTTTCAAATATTTACTTCTTCTCTATCCTATTTTGTCGTTTTTCTTTTTCCTCCTCTTCTTGAATCATCCCCTCCTCCTATCCCCCTTTAGACTTTCCTTGCCAAACTTCTTTATTCGTTTCTTATTCTCTATCCTTGATATGATTATTTGCTTCCTCCTTCTTGCCTTCACTCGTTTCTACTTTTTTCTTTTTTTCTAGTTCTTCGACTTCTTCTTCTTCTTCTTCTTCTTCTTCTCTTATTTAACCTCCTTTTTGTAGTTTATTTTTCAACTTTCTTTTACTTTTCTTTCTTTTTACGCTTCTTGACATTCTTTCTTTTTCCTTCTTCGTATTTTTCTTTCTTTTTTGCTTGCTTTCATGCATGCATTCCTTCTTTCAGTATTTTCCTTCCTTTTTTCCTGTTATTAATTTACTTCTTCTCTTTTATTTTCTTCTCTCCTAACCTTTTTTTGCCTAATTTTACTTTCTCTTCTTTATTTTCTTCTTCCTTTTTCTTGCTACTTCTCACTTCTTCTATTCCTTCTTCCTTTTATTCTTCTCCTCATTCTTTGTTTTTTATTTACTTATTTTCATTCTTTGTCATCTCCTCCTCCTCCTTTTACTCATGTACCTCTTCCTATTCCTCCACATTTTTTAAGATGATTTCCTTCTCTTTATTTCTCCAGCCATTTTACTTATTTTCTATCTCTGTCATCTCCTCCTCCTCCTTTTACTCATTTACCTCTTCCTATTCCTCCACATTTTTTAAGATGATTTCCTTCTCTTTATTTCTCCAGCCATTTTACTTATTTTCTTTCTCTGTCATCTCCTCCTCCTCCTTTTACTCATTTACCTCTTCCTATTCCTCCACATTTTTAAGATGATTTCCTTCTCTTTATTTCTCCAGCCATTTTACTGATTTTCTCTTTTTCTGTCTCTATTTTCTTCCAAGCTTGTTTTTTTTTTCTTTTTTCTTTTCCCCTTAGCATTTTTAACTATTAACCCGTTTAATTCTAGTTTTCTTTTTACAGAATGAAACTTGTTTCGTTTCCTCCAAACTTCGACTCATCATCACCCTAACCGGTTTTTTATTTTTATTTTTATTTTTTTTTTATTTTAATACGGCTCTCAGAACCATTTGAATAAAAGGTATCGGATTTCACCTTATTTCAGAACAATCCATTTCAATTCATTTCTCCACATTTCCCGCTCTTCGCTCACTTTACTTCAATTACTAACTAGTAACTATCATGAAGTCGTCTGCAAAAGAACGTTGATTTCGCGCGCCATTGCTCACGTAGTATTTTCGATCTCCAATGGGTAGATATTTACGAAACACGCTCTCTTGTGACAGGTATCAATTTCTCGGTGTTTTACCAACGATATCCATTTATCACGACCACGGAAAGTTAGTTTTTATCATCGATGCTGAATCACTCGATTTAGGTGTTGATAAAACTTACCTTATTTCCAAACAAAACAAATCAAAAGATTAGTGTGTTCACTGGAGCATTGTACGGCTTTTAACTAGGTACCTTCACTATTTCGCGAGAAAAACAGCATAGCGTAGTGAAAAAGGCCACAAACTTAACAAAAATAAAGTTTTATCGTCAAAATGTTCATGTTATTATTAAGATGAAAAATCAAAGTATTTTTTAATTATTTTTTTGAAATATTTTTAAATCCTTTCTAACACGTTCGAAATTTTGGTTAAAATCTTTTGTTTACGTCATCGCCTTCTCTAACTTTTAACAAAGATTTTTTGCGCATTTTTTCCGAAGAAAAATTTGGAAATTCTTGTAAAAATCAAATGATTGTCCGATTTTAATGAAATTTTCAGGACTTAGTCACAAATGTATAAAATTATTTTTTTAATGAGGTTTTTAGAAAATATTGGGAAAAAAATTTTTTTTAAGTGTGTTACCCCCCACCTTATTTAATATCATGAAATTTCGCACATAGAGTTCTTGCTCTCTGACAATAATTTTTTGGTAGAAGTAGGTGTCTTTGGAGGTTGTAAATCACCAATGTGTTTTTTCCTAATTTGTGACAACTAAATGGAAATTTGCTCTGAATTGAAAAATAATAAATCCAATAAAACTATGACTTTACTTAATAAGAAAAGTTACTAATTGCTTTTATAAATAAGTAATATTAAAGACATTATTGTCTAAAGAAATTTTTTTTTTGATGAATAATGAATAATACAAAAATCTTTTAATTTTTTTACACTTTAATTATAATAATTTATAATAGTTTAAAATCGTGTATAATCCTGTATTGCTTTGTTCTTTGGAGGTTATTTTTTTTTTTTTTTAATCATTTCACCCCGAACAAGGCGGAAACGTCACTGATGTGCAGGGGGTTACATAAATGTAAAAAGATTAATTAGAAAAGAGTGAGGAGTACAAACTAGTTAGAAAGGAGCAATAGAAAGCTGAGAAAGCAGGTGCGATGACAGATACATAGGTGGAGAGAAAGGGAAGGTTATACGGGGGTGGGGAGAGAGCTCGAGTCCAGTGGTTAGTAAATTTCTGGGGGTTGTAGCCGTCAGGAAAGCAAGTATACGGGAGCGAGTTCCACAGGCGGGAAGTGCGAGAGAAGAAGCTGCATGAGTAGAATTGTCGTCTGCATTATATAACAATTAAGTGGAAACAACATTTACGAGTCTAAAATTGCAAAGATTTTTCTTTTTTTTTTAATCATTTCACCCCAAGCAAGGCATTCCACTGCCACTATTGCGCTTGGGGCTACATAGGGGAAGGTAAATAGAAAGAGTGGTTAGATATAGGAAATGTCAGAAGGGGGGTGATAGATAGTTGGGTGGGTGGGAAGAGGCTTTGAAAGAATGGAAGTTAGTGTGTTTGAAAGAATGGAAGTTAGTTTGTTAGGAGGTGTCTATTGACCTTACATTTCGGGAAGCAGTCATGTGGAAGAGAATTCCACAGTCGGGAAGTGCGAGAAAAGAAACTGTTGGAGTAGAAGTTACGGTTGCATTTTATCGGTTTCACTGCAAAAGGGTGGGATCTAGTTGCTAATCTAGTTTCTCGTGCAAATTCGAACCTAGGGGGCACCAGTGATCTAAGTTCATCGGAGCAGAAGCCGTGAAAGTATTTATAGAAGAGACACAGGGAAGCCACGTCGCGCCGGTGGGAGAGAGACTGCAGGCGGTCTGCCAAGTCAGTATCGATCACATTACAGACCCTCCGCTGTACCTTGTCGAGAAGCCCAAGGGGAATAGCAGGGGCACCCGACCAGATATGGCAACAGTATTCAATGCACGGGCGGATGGTAGATTTATAAATGTGCAGGATATAATTCAGAAACATAGTGGTGCCAACTATTTTCAGAATAATTTTTATTTACTTAATACGTTTCTTATTTTCATGTATGGTTGACTAAAACTGCCATTATTATGAAAAGGTTACGTAATTTAAGAATTTTGTCCCTTCCCTTAAATACGAGTATCGATAAAAGATAATGTTCAAACATTTCAAATTGTCGGTTGTTTATAACCAAGTTTCATTAATCTTAGTTAATTTCCGTAACATGTTTACATTTATTGACATTACGATACATTTCAGAGCAGATATGGTTATTGTGATAGATCGAAAATTGTGTTATATAGGTTTGATTAAAACCTCGTTTAGACTAATGGTCATTCGTGGTCGAGAGGTCTAAGAGGTGCCAGATTACATGAAAGCTTTCCCTATGTAGATAGGGGTCGCAGGTTCGAATAATACATATATATATATATATATATATATATTAAGGTGAAGAAAACCAACAGTTTTACAATTTCGAGTTCTCCGGCATTTACTTTTTTTTTTTTATAAAAGTGCTCAATACACTAAATATTGTAGAGCATAATATAATTAATTAAATTTAATTTTTAATTGAAATTAAAATTAAAACTTTTACTTAATTTTAATTAAAATATAAATTTAATTAGTTCACCCCAACCAATGTGAAAAAAGGCACTAAGACGAAAGAGGGTGGTTACTGAATGTGAAAGAATATCATCAAAAAATAAGACAGGCGATAACAATTGATATAGAATTTCAATTTTTCGAGGTCAAAGTTAATTGTAAAGAATTTAGAAGAGCGTTCCACAAGCGAGAAAGGATTGAGAAGAAGCTGCCAGCATAGAAATTGCGGTTACCTCTACTTATTTCAACTGTAAAATGATGATAATGTTATATATAAATGCTTTTCAAACTCTTTAAGAGCCTCGATTTTGAAATAGCAGTTGAAGCGAATAAATAAGCTGTCCGATATTTAGATGTAGAAGTTAATCTGCAAACTGGCAGTCTCTTCCCATATATCATCATCATCATCATCATCATTTATCCATCACACCCAGATGGTGCATAGGGCAGCAACTTTTTATTGCTGTTTCTGTAACAGACTGTTTTTACGGGGTAGAGTTGTTAGCCCTGCACCCAAGCCCCAAACCTGGAGGACCGGTGGACCATTCTTGGTCCTTAGATTTACAGCACCTGGTATTCCCAAATGGTCACCCATTTAAGTATTGACCAGGCTCGATGTTGTTTAACTTCGGTGATCGGACGGGAACCGGTGTATTCAACATGATGTAGCCGTAAACCCATATATGATAGCCAACACAAATTTGAGGCATGTGAAAATCGAATCGAATCATTCTTATAATATAATCAAACACATCCCAAAAGGAATAGAACACAGGTTATCTAAAGATTCTTCTCATAAAACAATTTTCGATGACAGAAAAAAGATTACATAACGTCTTTAAATGAAAATGTGCAGAAATCCGCCACAGATCGCATGAACAGCAGACCTCAATATTTAACCCATAATTGGAGGGAACGGATGGATTAATACCTTTCCCAAGGGTACTAGTGCGCAAGTGAATGCAGTGAGCTCGACTGAAATTGGAACTCGGCTCACCGATTTCCCCCTGCAAGCCGACATCCACCGCACCACAACGCACATCCGTAAACGCTAACAGCGTTATATATATATATATATATATATATATATATATATATATATATATATATATACTATTGGACATAATTATTAGGCAACCCCAGTATTTAAAAAAATGATGTATTTCATACTATTTTTTGTATTTATTACCAAGTGGATAATTCTGTTTAATTAATTAATTATTGTTAATTTGCAAAATGTTACAGCCAGGAAGCCTTTGCTTCAGCCAGCCGATAAGAAGAAGAGACTAGCAAGGGAAAGAGAGCACAAAAACTGGATATTAGAACAGTTCATTTGATGCACATGTTATTGTGCAGTATTAATGAAAGAACCATTCTATTTTCATTTAGAATTATCCACTTGGTAATAAATACTAAAAATAGTATGAAATACATCCTTTTTTTAAATAGTGGGGTGGCCTAATAATTATGGCCGGTAGTGCATATATATATATATATATATATATATATATATATATATATATACGTGTGTGTGTGTGTGTTTAATAAAGAACAAAAATAAGAAATAAATCTTAATCTAACATGTTTTACTTGAATTAAAACTTCGCCAGAGATCGATGGAAAAATGAAAAATAAAAATAAAGAAAGAGAGTTGAAAACAATTTACCGTCCATGTGCGTTGTGGAGTAATAGAGCATCGGCTCGGAACAAGAAATTGGAGAGCCGACTTTGAATTACAGTCGAATTTGTTTCTTTCACTTACACACAAATACCTTTGATTGAAACCCGACTGAATTGGCGTCAGTTGGCGATTCTACCTCTGAGCTACGGGCGCTCCGTACAAGGAGGCAGACTTTTAGAGTATCCTGTATCATGCGCCAGTGGCCAGAGTGCTCTAATTCATAACTGAATGAGCGATATATATATATATATCGCTCATTCAGTTATGAATTAGAGCGATATATATATATATATATATATATATATATATATATATATATATATATATATGCCCGTATCTGACTACCGGGCACACCGCGCACCGCTCCGGGCCGATCCGTGCAATCATAGTGAAAATCCGGGCAAGGAAAAATGTCTTCATCAGAAATTAAACTAAACAATTCACGAAGAAAGAAAGAAAGAAAGAAAGAAAGAAGAAGAAAACATCCGAATGAACGCAGTAAAAATCTATTTGTTTATTTATGAATTTTGGGAGAAAAAACTGGTTATACTCAGAAAGTCCGAACCCGATTTCCTGCTTTCGTTCCCGTTCTGTGCCTAATTTCCATTGGAATAGCTGAAAAAATTCGCAAAAATCATAGTTTCTTGAAACGGATGACACTGATGACGTCATCATATTGTCCACTAATAAATCCGGGCAATTTTCTCTGTGCCCGGTGTTTTTTTAGCATCAGCTACGTCCCTATATATATATATATATATATATATATATATATATATATATATATGTGTGTGTGTGTGTGCGTGTGTGTGTGTGTGTGTGTGTGTGTTGTTTACATTTTATTTTTTGCAGCCTTGAAGTGCAGAAGAGACTTTGAGGAAAGCGTAACAGAATACCACAATGATGAAACAATTATGAAATATCTTACTAACGAGCACCCCACCCAGTAGAGAAAACTGATTTTTAAACACAAGCGACAAAACAACAGAAAAAAGTAAGTAAACAACAAGGAAGATGAAATGGAGTGTAAAGATGGTTCGAAGTTTTGAATTTATAAATGAAACGAAATAAATGAAAAATCTCTACACAATATTTCTTTGTATTTTACCTTTTAAAACTTCATTTTGTCTTTTGAATAAATATGTCGACGTCTCTATTGATTCGAAGATAAAAGCAGTGCCCTCCATTGAAAGATGATTGTCTGTTACAGGGAATGGAGGCTAAAGGCTTGCACCTTCAAGAATGTCAGATGATTTCGAAAACGAATTACATATATTACTATTATTATTACTATTATTATATATGTAGAATTGCTAACTGACGCCAATTAGGTCGGGTTTCAATCCTGGGTAAAAGGCAATCGGATATCCAACCGTACTGATGAGCTGTGAAACAGATCTGGCTGCGGATGACTATATATATATGTATATATATATATATATATATATATTAACACACACACACACACATATATATATATATATATGTGTGTGTGTGTGTATGTGTGTGTGTGTGTGTGTGTGTGTGTGTGTGTGTGTGTGTGTGTGTGATGATCTGGGTTTTTTTTAAGCTTACTTCAACATCATACTTCTCAAGTCCTTTCTGAAATTTGAAATTTTATTGACTATTTTTTTATCCTCAATTTATTTATCTGTAATTCGGTTCGCACACATTCCCGGTCTTTTAAACAAGAGTAGAGACTTTTGCATTGTTCTCTGTTTAGGATTGGGTGTCCGGTTCCTTTTAAATTGATTTAATTTTCTTTCACTTCCATATATATATATATTGTGTGTGCATTTTGGCAGCATTTTTTCATTAATACAGGTTTCATTGAATAATATAGACAAGTTCTGTTTATTTATTTTGTGTAAGATCCGTTCGTATGATCTGATTAGCTTGATAGTGTTGTCATGGAAAGACGACAAGAAATCGCAATAATTGTTGATTTTTTTATCAGGTCTGAGCTTTCGGCTTACATAAGCCATTATCAAAGGATGAACATTTAATGTTCAGTGAACATAGAACATTTAAATTATTATTAACAGAGTGGAGTTATACAGAGCAAATTAGACAGGTCCATTTTTCGTGTCGCACATGGCTGTAGGCCGAGAAGGAATGGTGGTAGTGGGTTTTTTGTTCAATTGAGTGTATACTGGCATGAGGGATTGGTCTGGGAACTGCTGATACTTATGGTGTAGGGGGTAAGTATAATAACTATGACCTCTCCCGTCGATTATAGGCATTGAAGTATGTTAGTGGAGGTGTCGAA
>JBBBDQ010000895.1:2602500-2607500 GCA_037127315.1 Ascarosepion bandense | reverse complement strand
CATACTTATTATTTTTTTGTGTGGGTTGGTTTGTGTTGCATATGTACACTACCGGCCTTAATTATTAGGCGACCCTAGTGTTTTCAAAATGATGTACATCATACTATTTTTTAATATTTATTGCCAAGTGAATAATTATAAATGAAAATACGAGGGTCATTCAATTAATAAGTTGAATTTTTCGGTATAAGGATTTCTACTACAGATAAAAGCTTCCTTTTTTTAATTTTTTTTTCCTTTACTTGTTTTTTAAAGGGATTTAATTTTTTTTTTCAGATTGAAAAAAAAAACGTCTTTGAGAGTTCGGGAGATTAACAAAGATGGCCGACCAAGAAGCTTACTCCAGGATTGAACAGAGGTCAGTTACATAGTTTTTGGTTGCTGAAGGGTGCAAACCAGTTGAAATTCATAGAAGAATATAAACTGTGTATGGTGCCACATGATTCAGCAAAAAATGTCTACAAGTGGGCTAAATTGTTTTAAAAAAGACGGAGCAGCGTTGAGGATGAAGATAGGCCTGGGAGGCCTACAGAAGTGAGGTCTCCTGAGGTGATCGAATTAGTCAATGACCTCACTCAGTCTTGACAGAAGGGTGACAGTGGATGACATTGCAAGGAATTTGAGCCTATCTGATGGGACGGCACACAAAATTCTCCATGATGACCCTGCTTACTCAAGACAACGCAGGGCCTCACACAGCAGCCGAAACGGTGCAGACCATTCAAGAGCTGGGCTGGGAACTGCTCTCTCATCCCCCTTACTATCCAGACCTTGCCTCTTCAGACTTTCACCTGTTTGGTACCTTGAAAGCGTTCACGAGAAGCACGAAGTTTGAAATTGACGATGAAGTCAAAAGTGCTGTGAGCGATTGGATGAGACATCAGTTCAAAGGTTTTTACGCTGAGGGAATACGGAAGCTTGTGCATAGATAGGAAAATGTGTGACACTGCTGGGAGACTACGTTAAAAAAAAAGGAAGCTTCTATCTGTATTAAAAGTCCTTATGCCGAAAAATTCACCTTATTTAGTGAATGGTCCTCGTAGAATGGTTCTTTTGTTAATATTGCACAATAACATGTGCATCAAATGAATTTATAAATATTTAATAATTATCTATATTACAGTTTCATCAATGAAAGAATGAAGAAAATTTACGGCGATTCGGACGAGTTCATCTTTGCTTCCTTGCACTGTAAAATTCTGCCAAGTAATAATAACAAAAGAACCATTCTATTTTCATTTAGAATTATCCACTTGGCAATAAATACTAAAGATAGTATGAAAAACATCAATTAAAAAAACTGGGGTGGTCTAATAATTATGGACGGTAGTGCATATATATATTACGAATCTGCAGGGTACGATGGGTAAATTGTCGCTATTTGCCTTGTAAAATTTTGCAAAGTAATAATAACGAAAGAACCATTCGGCTTTCGGCCTATCACGTTGAATACACCGGTTCTCGCTCGATCACCGGAGTTAAGCAACGTTGAGCCTGGTCAGTACTTAGGTGGGTGACCGCTTGGGAATACCAGGTGCTGTAAGCGTATAGTGACGGATGTGCGTTGTGGTGCAGTGGATATCGGCTCGGAAAGAGAAATCGGTGAGCCGAGTTCGAATTCCAGTTGAATACCCTGCATTCATTTAAGCACCGGTGCCCTTGAGAAAGGTATTAATCCGTCCATTCCCTCCAGTTATGGGTTAAATAACAAGGGTAGGACTTGGGGACCCTGCTCTTAAAAACAAATCCCAATGAATCGTGAAAAGAAAAACGTTGTAAAAATAAAATAACCTTACCCAACATCACTGGTTATGACCTCAAAATGATCCCATAAGGATTGATAGGTTGTTAAGCCTCAAAAACAAAGAACCATTCTATTTTCATTTGGCAA
The DNA here is from genome assembly GCA_037127315.1 of Ascarosepion bandense. NCBI lineage: Eukaryota > Metazoa > Mollusca > Cephalopoda > Sepiida > Sepiidae > Ascarosepion > Ascarosepion bandense. The sequence goes on along the minus strand of JBBBDQ010000895.1, from coordinate 2,605,609 downwards.
GAAATACTAAAAATAGTATGAAATACATCATTTGTTTTAAAAATAAATTAGAGTTGCCTAATAATTCTGGATGGTAGCGCATATGTATAACAAATCTGCAGGGTACGATGGGTAAATTGTCGCTATTTGCCTTGGGAAATTTTGCAAAGTAATAATAACGAAAGAACCATTCTATTTTCATTTGGCAAGAAATACTTAAAATAGTATGAAATACATCATTTCTTTTAAAATAAATTAGAGTTGCCTAATAATTCTGGCCGATATTGAGGGTGCATATGTAATTGACGTTTATTAGCGTATTTGTGGCTAAGGACAGTGTGATTTTTTGATGGGTTTCTGTGTTCTTGTGTATGCTTTTGCGTGTTCCTGTCTATGTTTGCGTGTGTTTGTGTTTATATGTCTGTGTTTGTGTGTGTATTTGTGTATGCGCGTGTGTGTATGTGTAACACATGAGTACATGCAAGCAATGTTTGTGTAAGTATTTGGAAAAAGGTGTATATGAATAGATTTTTAGGTGATGAAAGCGTGTATTTGTGTAGTTTGTCCGAATGTATTTGCATATATACTTGTCTGCCATTTTTATGTGTTGTGCGATACAATATTTGTTAGTGATAAATGTGTCTGTATTTGTGTTTCTATGTTTGTGTGTATGCCTGTGTTTATGTGTGTGTTTGTTTATGACTGTTTGTGTTTTTTGTGTGTTTGTGTGCGTGTGTCTGATCTTTTTTGTGTGCGTACCTGTTTTTCGATATTTTGATCGCATTTCTCCACACAGATTTTGGAAATTTTACATTTATTTCATTTTGCATTTTTTGCAAGACTTTGTTTTGTTCTTTTACGAAAAGTTTCGCCATTTTTTTTTCAATTTACTATGAGTTAAATAGGAAATGCTAAATGAATAGTTACAATAAATAAAAGACATTTATTTTCTTTTATGACATCTGAAGGAAAGTGAGTTTAGAAAAAGTAAACTTAGAAAGAAAAAGAAAAAATCGATAATTTTAGATACTACGATCACGGTATGTGGGTGGTTCAGGAAGGGGAATCAGGGGGTGTGATGCAGAGATGAAAGACATTGGCGGGAAAGATGAAAATGACGCCAAAGAACAGCAGTCAGTAAAAGGGCATGTTTCAAATTGGTTAATGAAAACGAGAAATGGAGAGAAAAAAAAGTAAGGCTTCCTTTATTTTTTTCTTTCATTTAAGAATGTGGTGACGGCGTCTGTCGTGCCGACTTCAAAAAAATACAAGATGTCGCTATCGAAAAAATGGCTGTGCTTTTGTGAAATAGCAAATGATCACATTTAAAAACATTTGCGCGTAAGTGTAATTGTATTAAAATGGAAGTTTGTTAGTGTGCGCGTACCAGAACATTTATAGATTCCGCCCTCTTGTGAACAAATATGTAGCTATGTAAGATTAGAGGGAAATAACTGCTGTCTATAGACTGTTTTCTTGTTTACACCTGAATTACCTGCGCCTGTGTGATTCAAAATACATTTGTAAGTTTGTGTATTTGTGTGCGTTTGTATTTATCACTAGCAGTATAGCACGGCGTTGCTCGGGTATAATGAAAGTTTTAAAACTAATCCATGGTCCTGGACGTTGGCACGAAAGACTAAAAAGCAATAGTTGTTTCCAGTTAAAGCGAAACCGCAGACTGAAAGAAAAATAAATGGATGTAAGTCAAATTTTGATTTCCTGGGATCGATATCAAATAAGTTTTTTTCGTCGTAAACTGAATTTTGAAGTCTAAATAAGTCCTCTGAGTAAATGGTAACATAGCTGAGACTATGAACTACAATTAGACTAAGAACTACAAATAGAGCCAAACTCGAAGCAAAAACTAAAATAAAAGTGCTGAAAAAATTACAGATATACAGGTAGATAAACAGACACACATACAAACATCTTGCCTTTTATATATATATATATATATATATATATATATCGATTTTCTGCACTATTGTAAGAACCGCAACCTTGTCATTTCTGAATATCGTTTCTTATAAACAGACACACACAAACATCTTGCCGTTTATATATATATATATATATTATCGATTTTCTGCACTATTGTAAGAACTGCAACCTTGAAACTTCTGAATATCGTTTCTTAAGTCTTTCTCTATGAGTGTATCAAATTTGATAAAAATCGGACCACTCCTTCTATAACCCGATTTTTTCGATTAGCGATTTTCGATTCAAGAAAATCGGTTCAGCCATTTCGGAGTCTATAGGTAACGGACACACACACACAGACAAAGTTACATTTATAAATAAGTTTAGATTAGATATTTTGCGCATGTATATTTGTGAATATGTGAATATTCAAACCATAGCAATGTAGCTTGCACAGAAGGCCAGAATGCCTGATACTGTCAAATGCTTTGGCGATATCCAGGGCAACAACTCGGGCTTTGCCGTTCTTATCGAGAGAGCCTGGTATATATACTGTGTTAGTCGTTAACATATCAACAGTTGACCTGGTGAATATATTTCTGTAAGAATAAGAATGTATTCGTAAATTTAGCGATTTCTTAATTTTTGCGTATGTATGGAGGGTACTTCAAGATCAGCACATGTATTCTTATCGCTTGCAACATATGCAAGGTCTACTGAAATATAATTTATATTTTTTAGATAATAATTGTGTTGGTGATACAAGTCTTACTAATTAACCCATAAGTGGGGGAATAAAAGGGTGGAATCATATTTCTCTAAAAGGAATTGGAACTCAGTTCTCCGATTCAGAGCCATTTTCCATTACACCACCCACACATCCAAGCTTACCTTATCTGTTATTCGTTAGCGATCTAGGTACTGATTCGATACCATCGGGGATCATACTAGAACCGGTGCTGTGACTATAAACCACACTAAGTTAAATTGTGATAGATAGATAGATAGATAGATAGATAGATATGAACAGACTGAGACAAATGATTGAACAGACTGAGATAGATAGATAGATAGATAGATAGATAGATAGATAGATAGATAGATAGATAGATAGATAGACAGACTGAGATAGATAGATAGATAGATAGATAGATAGATAGATAGAACAGACTGAGATAGATAGATAGATAGATAGATAGATAGATAG
>JBBBDQ010000895.1:2522500-2600000 GCA_037127315.1 Ascarosepion bandense | reverse complement strand
ATGAATCCCCTACGTTATCGGATTATAAACAACAGTTTTTAAGTAGTTTTTTTTAGTTATTTCGAAACACAATAATCCAGTCTTTATATGAAAAGCAAACAACTCCGTTGAGAACAGTCTGTAAATTATTTCAGAAAAACGGGTTTCTGTTTCAAAATCAGAATCAGTGCTCGATGCCGAATATACACATACCTAAATAAAAACTTACTCACCCACAAACATATATATGTTAGGCGTGTATGTGTGTCTATGTGTACGTGTGTCTGTGTACGTGTGTAAAACCAAACCTAATAAAATGTGTATTAACACACCGATTTTCGTTTTATGCTCAGGGTATATTTACATAATAATTTTCAGGTTACAATGACAATATCTTTTTACAACTATTTAAAGTAGCTCATTTTTATTATTTTGTATATTTACTTATTTTTGTAGGTCATTCAATGGAAAAATAGTAATAATTCTGTAGTGGGTTTTGTCCGTCGAAAAAAAGTCTTAAGATTAAATTTTGTTTTTATTAATGGATTCATACATACGAGGGTAGAATGAAAATTTTATTGACTGCCTATGAAGTATTTATACTATAGCTGTGAAATCTTGCATGTATTAAGGTCAGTTGTTTTTATTAAAGACTTATAGTATTGTTCCGTTTTCTCTCAAACGTCAGGACAATCACAATATCTAAATTCAGTCCAAATGTCGTTTCACTAGCTTTCAGATTACACTGGTTAACTCGAGTTTTGGTGACAAGAACCAAAACACCTTTTTTTTTAGTTAATTTAATGAAGGCTGATTTCGAAAACGACTTTACGTTTTCGTGATTAGCTACCGTTTTTGCTGCATTGACATTGCACATTTTTGGAAAAAAGATCAACTTACGAACTTGGCTGATTACATCTGTTAGTTCAGGTCCTGGAAACCCATGAATTGCCGAGCAATTTATGTCAGCCACCTAAAATAAACTCTTTTTACGAGAAACTCTTTTTATGAATCAAAATCTTTAAAACAGAAGTACCAAATTGTTTCAATTTATTACCAAAATTCAAATTAATTGATAAGCCTTAAAAAGTAATACACGTTATCAGTAATACATTTTATCAGTAATACGCTAATATGAGCATTAAGATCTAAAAAGAAACGCTGCAAAAAAAAAAATCGAAAAATTAATAATTTCGCTGTAGCTTGTAGAACTAAAACAAATATGATAAAAACAGTAAATAGAGCTGACAGAAACAAATTTAAATGACTTGTGGTACTGTATTATGTTACCTTAAACAGCGGAAGTAATTGATAGATACATCCGGCCGGAGGTAAGGTCAACAAAAAGTGACAACCATTTTGAAAGGCAATGGCCCGGGAATGATGTGGCTAACAGATACATCTGTCTGCAGATAAAAGTCAACAAAGGACAAGGGTGGTTGACAGATATATCCGAATTTTTTTGATATAGCCATCTAGATAAATTCCCGGATAATTGTGAGTGATAATTTCATTAGGATATCATAATAATAAGGGCATTACCAGAAACGGTGGGAGAAACGACTGCTGGCTAATTACTGCTGGAATATCAAACGAGACTTAAAAAACATTAAACATGAGAAAGAACCAAGAAAGAAAAAAATGTTACCATAGTTCTTATGTCCACGAAGGTTTTATTTTTGCTATTAGTTTGTTTAATAATTTGATGAATATACTTGTTGGTCTTGGTATTTTCAATCGTTATACTTTTAAAGACTTAAGATTTGATTGTTATTCAAAAAATAGTATTTATCAATGAGCAGACAAATATTTGTTAGCTTAAATCCAAATATAAAGGTTTCTACAATTTTACTTTGAGAAATATTACCATCAGTCAATATCATATATTCAGAAAACAAAAGAAAATATTTTTTCCCGAAAATGAGGCCTTTCTGTACAGCCAAAACGGTCAGTCAGTTAAGTTCCATACGTAAAACACGCTTGGGCGATCATGTCTCGAAAGAGACATGACTGACTGGACAGAAGATTATCCCGCAGTAGGTTGCCATTACTTTCTGCGGTAGACTGGTTGCCAGCCAAGGCTATAGAACCCAATCTGTCCTGTTATCTAACCCATAACTGGAATGAAGAGACGGACTAATACCTTTCCTAAAGGTATTTGCGCGTAAGTGAATGCAATGAATTCAACTGGAATTCGAACTCGGTTCCCCGATTTCTCGTTCCGAGCCGATATCCACTGCACCACAAGGAAAATCCTGCCAAAACGGTAACTAACCAAGAAAAAGTAAGGTTATTTTTAGATTCAGTTGCCTCAAATAAGCTGAAAACATTTGGCGTCTCCACACTATTTCATTATTTTTTTTTTTTGACCAGTTTTATGATTCATGTAGTTTTCAATATATTTCTTTTCGTTATCTTATAGTGAGTTATCCGTTATAGTGAAGTGTATTTGTGTGTTGAATCAGATTAACTAAATTTGGCTTTGTTAGTAGATAGCCCACTATAAGAGGGGTATAAAACAAGAAAATCAAATTGTGTATAGAAACAACGTTTATATATATATATATATATATATATATATTAAAGTTTTTTACAATTAAAAGTAATGTCTTTTGGTTGGTACAAAAGTCGTTAAAATCTTCATAGCAGTAATTGCGCCCAAAAGAGTTTGTGCGCATGTATGTGTGTGCGTTTGTTTGTTAGGATTGTCTTTGAAGTTTCCGCTCAGTCCAATCGGGTAAGTGGCTCAGTGAATAGTGAAGAAGAAGATGAGAGAGAAAGGAGAGACAACATAATGCGATCGCTTGTCCTGGTCAAGGGACGTGTTAATTATGCTCATCTTTTCTCAACTCCCGATTGCTTTCTTGTGTCGTCCTTTTATTTCGTTTTCGGGGTCTCCGAATAAGTCATTTGGGAATTCACACCCGGATTTAATTCTGGGCTTCCCATTGGACGATAAACAAAATTCACGTCGGCTCGCGAAAAGGGTTCGTAAAAGGAATTTGATATTTATTTATTTTTGGTTTTCCACCGGAACATCTGCGTGGAGCCAAGATGCGCAAAGACCAGTTTTGGTAATTTGCTATATGGACCTCTGAGGGCAAACATCCGGTCCCTCGCTTGCTCGGTATCACCACAATCTTTCGTCCGCCTTGTTCCAACATCCATTTACTAAAGCTCGTTAGATAGATTATACGTTGGTTCAATCCCGTCCCAATGCCTTCCATCTGTTCTGCAAGTATCAAATATTCCAAAGTTCTTTACCGAATTATATTCTCTAGATATTTCAACTCTCTATTTATGATGTGAAGTAGAATTTTGTTTTACGTTTTCATTTTCTGTTAAAAATCGTCGTTGCTCACACGTTCGACCCTTCATACTCTTAGTATCCTTCTGTAAACCCACATGTCTGTTGTTTCAAGTCTCTTCTTCACTTATGAAGAAATTATCCAACATTCACTGCCATAAGTGAGAATTGATATTACGTAACATTTCCGTAATCCTTTGTTTGTTTCTAATGATTTCGTCTTTTTCTTGTTTAAATATTGGAAAGCATCACTCGAACAGACACTGTGCTAATTCGATAAATATTTTCATATTTTTTCAACGACGAAGAAAAGATTCGAAACTATAGAAATGTGGTTCTACAGAAGGATGCTGAGGATACCGTAGACCGAACAGGCAAGAAACGACGAGGCTTTGGAGAAAATGGAAACGAAAAGGAAAATTATAATTAATTCAGGATAAGACAGTTGAAGTTTCTGGGACGCGTAATGAGAAAGAAAGTCTTATAAAATCTGATACTCACATGATAGATAGATAGATAGATAGATAGATAGATAGATAGATAGAGAGAGAGAGAGAGAGAGAGGGAACAAAGAGTATGACATACTTGATGGTTTAAGCAAGTTGATGGCAAAGCTGTGTTTGGGAGAAATAACGAGATAAAAGATATTAAAAACTATAAGGGACAGGAATATGTGGAGAGCCATGATCGTCTATATCCTGAAGGGACACGGCTTGTAAAAGAAGTGTGAGTAGAAATAAGTCAAGCAGAAGAAATCCCTTAAACCATGGCTTTTAATGTATATTGTACAACAAGTTTTAAGAAAAGAAATAACTACGTATTGAAATAGAAATGCCTACGTCATATGGTAAAGACAGTAAAATTCTCTTGAGTGTCACAAATCGAGGATGTGCGGATGGGCTATTGAACAGCGGTTCGGAATGAGAAATCCGATACTCGAGTTCGAATTTCAGTCGAGTTTGTCAGGTCTAGAGATTGTGAGGAGCGTAAGATTAGTGAGAAAGGCATGGAGTCACATAGCATTGCCCTTTTTCTCACAACTTTCAGAAATCATAATATTTCAGCTTAACCCAAGAGTTTCCAATCAGCACCGTTAAGTGGCCACATGCTGGAAATGAAGGGATCTTGAATAATCCTGGCCAGCAATACAAGGATTACCTGAATTCGTTGGGAGGAATAAATGCCTTCTGGAACAAATACTGTTTCGCGTCAGGCTTTGAGAATATCGCCCGAATTACAGGGTGCGATGAATAAACTGTCGTCTCAATTACACAAAAATGAAAATAACGCTGACATCTCATTTTAAAAGATATATTTACAAAAGTTACACAAAAATATCTTGAAATGCTAAAGAGTAAATTTGTTCAATAAAATCACCATTGGCTTAAACCATGCAGTACTGATTCCTATGTCCTCAGTGTCTATATCTATAAATGCTTTGCAGTGTGCGAATGATAAATTGTCGTCTAAATTACACAAAAATGAGAATAAAATTGACATCTCAATTTAACAGATATATTCACCAAATATTTACACAAAAAAATATCTTGAAATGCTAAAGAGTAAATTTATTCAATAAAATTGACATTGGCTTCGACCACAGCCTCCAGACAATTTTTGAATGTGCTGCAAATTTTTTTTGGGCGGTTTCCTTAAGTTGGTGGATGTGCATTGTCGGGCAGTGGATATCAGTTCGGAACGAGAAATCGGGGAGCCGGGTTCAAATAACAGTTGAATTCGTTGCATTCACTTACGCGCAAATACCCTTGTGAAATGTATTAATCAGTCTCTTTCCTCCAGTTATGGGTTCTATAGCCTTGGTTGGCAACCAGTATACCTTGGAAAGTAATGGCAACCTACTGCGGAATAATCTTCTGCCCAGTCAGTTATGTTTCTTTCGAGACATGATCGCCCAAGCGTGTATCACGTATGGCACTTAACTGACTGATTGATACTGCTATAATCTTTGCCTTCCGTTCCTCTTTGGTATTACAAAGAGTTTTGTTGGGCTCTCCCGCAAATGCGCTCCTACATAATAAATCAATGAGGTTGCAGTCTGATGGGGGTAGGCTGATGTGGTTGCAGAAATACTCTGAAAGCCTTGTATATGCTCTCCTACTTGTGTAGCATGGTGCAAAGTCCTGTTGTCAGACAGGGTCTTCCAGCAGCCACTTTCTTGACTCAGGGCAGTACTACCTCTTCAAGGCACTTAATATTGGCCTCTGCTCTGATTCTGAGGCCCAGTAGCAAGAAGGATGTAAACATAAGGTCACTATCACTCGTGATCACTCCAAACATTCGATTCATCTGCACTATCATCAAACAGACACCCAAATACTCTGAAATGTTCGTTTTGAAGCCTCCGGTGCGAATGCCAAGCAGAAATGTATGCTGTTTCCAAATTTCTGGCGGAGTGAATTGCGTCATGTTGCTCTTTTTCTTAACAGACAGTGCCCAAGTGACTCTTCTGTGCTGTTATCAAAATAAAAGACCAAACAACGCACCTGCACGAAATTAGAAATATAAATTAGCGAAAATTTACCCATTGCACAGTGTATGTCAAGAATAACCAAAAAAAAAAAAAAATCATAGGCTCATTAAAGCCCGTCATAGTGAAAGCCATGGAGAACATCAAAAAGGACCAACTGATCTGGCCTTTTTGGAGCTTTCGAGGCCTGTGCGTCCTCTGTTCTATGGTCGTTCTAATTAAATAAGACTTGTTTTTTTTATCGAACACGTTCACAGGTCTTTTTTTAATATACACTGGAAATTTTTTCTTCTTCTTCTTTTATATGCCATGTCCTTTCAGGACGGAGGCGATCATGGCTTTCCACATCTCCCTGTCCCTGGTGGCTCTTAGAACGCTTTCTCCTGTTGCACCATGCAACCCTTGTTCCGTCATCCAGGCCCTTCAAATATGTTATCCGCTGCTTTCCCCTCCTTTTCCCTCTATCTGGCCTGTTAGTAACAGGTTCTCCAAGCCCTCCTTCCTCATTGCATGTCCCAGGAACTTTAGTTGTCGCTTCCTGGTCCTCAGTATTAATTTTTTTTCGCCTCCATCCTTTCCAAAACTACGACCATTGCCCACATGCTCGGTCCATGATATCCGCAGCATCCTTCTGTAGAACCACATTTCAGCTGCTTCAAGTTTTTCCTTCAACTTCAAAGATATTGTCCAACATTCACTGCCATATTGAAGAACCGACATCACATAGCAATCTAGTACTCTTCTCTTTATTTCTAGTGAAATTGTCCTGTTTCTTAATACTTTACTCAACTTCTGGAATGCTTCTTAGGACATGCCAATTCGCCTTCGGATCTCAGTGTCGCACTTTCCGTCTTCTGTTAGAACACTTCCTAGGTATTTAAATTTTTGTACCTGCTTGATTTTAGAGTCCCTCATCTGTAATTGGCATTTTGGGCTGCCCTTTTTGCTGATGACCATGCATTCGGTTTTCTTGCAGTTCATTTGTAGTCCTTTCTTGTCACTCTTCAGCTACCTTCTGTAGAAGTTCTTGTAGTTTTCTTTCTGCGTCTGCTCTCAGCACTGTATCATCTGCGTACCTTATATTGTTTAAATTGTGGCCTCCGATGACGAATCCTGGCATAACTTCTAGGGTTCTCAGAATAGTCTCGCTGTATCAGTTGAATAGATCCGGTGAAAAGACGCATCCTTATCTTACGCCCCTTTCAATCATAGTATAATTGCTGAATTCGTTGCCTGTCCGTATGCAGGCAGTTTGTTGCCAGTAGAGATTCTCGATTACTCTTAGGTCTTTCCCAAATATGTCGAGGCTGCTTGAATATATTTCGCTTTTTAGAAACGTCTGCTACAGAATTTACCTGGTTATGGCTTTCCATATCTTCCAGCCCATTTTCGCGTTAGATTCTATGCCTCTCTGTTCCTATTCTTCTACACATCTACTCAAATATTTTTTATAGATTTATCGCTGTTTCTCTCTGGTTACTTTAATATGATTTGTGAGTGTTAAATGTTCTAACTACGCTTTTCTTGTAACCTTCAATGAATCATGTAGTCTCAGTTCCAAAGACAATCGCCCGGTTCATACTCCACCCACGTCTATTGAACAGGTGAAGAGGCTCATCCCTTGTTCCCTGTTTAGGATGTGGTTTCCGGCTTTCTCTCTTCCAATCTTTTCAGTCTTCTCTTTATTTTTTCCAATTGGAGTAGATAGACTAAACTATCGCCCGGTTCATACTCCACCCACGTCTACTGAACAGGCGAAGATGCTCATCCCTTGTTCTCTGTCTAGGATGAGGTTTCCGGCTTTCTCCCTTCCAATCTTTTCACTCTTCTCTTTTTTATTTTTTTCAATTGGAGTAGATAGACTAAACTATCGCCCGGTTCATACTCCACCCACGTCTATTGAACAGGTGAAGAGGCTCATCCCTTGTTCCTTTTCTAAGATGTGGTTTCCGGCTTTCTTTTTGTCCAATTTTTTCACTCTTACGTAGCCCGTTGCACATCAGTGGCGTTACCGCCTTGCTCGGGGTGATATGATTAAAAAAAATATAATCGTCAGACATTTACAAATCTACCATTCATCCGTGTATTGAATACTGCTGCCATATCTGGTCTGCTGTCCCTGTTGTACATTTCTATTTTCTTGAGAAAATCTAAAGGAGGAGTTGCAATGTAATCGATCCTGACCAGGCATCTCGGCCAGGCATCTCGGCCAGGCATCTCGACCAGGCATCTCGACTTTTTCAATGTCATAAAGAGCTTCTCATTGTCTTTTCTACAAATATTTTCATGGCATGAGCTTTTTTCTCTGATGCTCTGACTGCAAGAACTTAAGCGTGCTACTAGATTGGCATCTAGGTCCCACTCTTTTATTGTTAAAATAGCTCAATACAATTTTTTGCTCCAACAGTTTTTTCTCCCTTTTCCCCCATGAAAATACTTTCCGTTTACTTACTTCCCTAATAAATGCAATCTTCAAAAATTTAAATGCAATGTCAATCGCCATCTTCTTTCTTCTTGAATCCCGTTCATCGATTGTCTTTTTTTCTGTCTTTCCTATTCTCAGTCATTGCTTTCACTTTCACTTTCACTTTCACTTTCATTCATATTAGTGGCATTCACGCTTTGAATAAAATGATTAAAAAAATAATTCTATTTTTCCAGCAGGACTCATTTCCCCATAATCTGTCCTATAAATTTTAACCACTCTTTATCTCATTCTCTCTCTTCTCTTCTCTCTCTTCTCTTCTCTCTCTCTCTCTCTCTCTCTCGCCTTCCCTCGTTCTCGATGTGGTGTAATGGATAGCAAGCTTGTCTCGTTAGAATCATTACAATTGAGTAGCGAGTTCGATCCTCACTGGGTGACCCATACTTTCGACCTTGTGCAACATCTTAGCTGCGCTTAGAAAATCTCCATTTCCAAATAATCTGTTCTATAAATTTTAACCACTCTGTCTCTCCTTCTCTCCGCATTCTCTCGCTCTCCCTCTCTCCTTCTCTATGTGTTGTAATGGTTAGCAAGCAGGTCTCACTAGAATCTTTTTAACCAAGATTGTTAACCATTACACCACGTCGAGGTGCCCAAGAGCTGATTTTCTAAGAACCGCTTTGAATAGCACAAGACCTAAAGTATGGGGTACCCAGTGAGAATCAAACTTATTACACAGGACAAAAGATAGAAAAGCCATGATTGAACTCTGCTTTAAGGTTCTTCATAGGTATTAAAAGGAAATGTTTGGCTCATGCCTAGTATCATCACGTTAAACTATCTATGAACGTTTATGTGTTTTGTGGTCCATAGTAATGTATAAGTTACCGATACGATGTGCGTTGTGGTGCATTGGATATCGGCTCGGAACGAGAAATCGGGGAGCCGAGTTCGAATTCCAGCCGAATTCATTGCATTCACTTCCGAGCAAATACCCTTGGGAAAGGTATTAATCCGTCTATTCCTTCCAGTTATGGGTTAAATAACAGGACAGATTGGGTTCTATAGCCTTGGTCGGCAACCAGTCTACCGCAGAAAGCAATGGCAACCTACTGCGGGATAATCTTCTGCCCAGTCAGTCATGTCTTTTTTGAGACATGATCAGCCAAGCGTGTATCACGTATGGCACTTAACTGACTGACTGAATATAATAGTTGGAATAATGATTAAGGCTTACATTGGTCATAAAGTGGGGGGTCAGTTTCTTACTTCATAACAATAGGAAACCGATCCCCCACTAATTACTACATAATAATATAATAGATTTCTTTTCCCTTTACCTATGAGTCAAATAACAGGACAGATTGGGTTCTATAGCCTTGGTCGGCAACCAGTCTACCGCAGAAAGCAATGGCAACCTACTGCGGGATAATCTTCTGTCCAGTCAGTCATGTCTCGAAAGAGACATGATCGCCCAAGCGTGTATCACGTATGGCACTTAACTGACTTAACTAACTGACTGACCGATACGATCTACAAAACCAGCGGCAAGAACTTGCTTGTGATCCCTTAGCACTATGTCTTTGGGGAAGTCAGGAATCACTGATTAATGTCCCACCATCTAGAGCAGGTGGCGGCAATCTTTTGGAGAGCGAGGGCCAAAAAGCTCTGTAGAATCATGGAGGAGGGCCAAACAGCTACGGCTCCAGTGTCATGGAGAAGAACCATGTTATTGAATATGTGAATAAATTTTCTATGTGTTTGAAGAAAGCAAGGATTCAATATAATTTAATATTTGACGGGAATTTTGTTAAAAAATATTACATCTTAAAAATAAATGTTTCATAAATCACTACTGAAAAAACATTCCATTAAAATCGGTTGAAAATACTATTTTATATTCATTTAAAAGTGGCCGCTCACGAAAGCAATTTCACAGAAAAAGTTTAAGCTAGGCCGTTTACTAATTTTGTCGATCCCTACAAATAAAAAATAAAAGTAAAACACATTCTCCAGGTAAAAATAACTTTTTATAAATTTCGACACAATATATTCAGACTATCAAATGTCACTTTGATTCGGTTTACCTATATTTATATCGTGTCCAGAGTAAGGTAGCGGGCCGGATAAGAATCAGTCTAGGGCCGGATGTGGCCCGCGGGCCGGGCGTTGTCGACCGCTGATTTAGAGGATGACAAGATTTGAGAGAAGAGAAATTTGGTTCTCCACATTACTATTGTCTCAAAACTTGCGGTGAAATCACCTTGAAAACAAACACTTTCGTTCGATCATTAAAATTAGGCATTTTTGAATTTGGTTAGGACTTAAATTGATGGTCGTTTGGGAACACCAGGTACTATAATCAAACCCCTAAAATCCGAAATAAGTTTTTGCTTTAAGTAAAGGGTTGATAAACCTAAAATCAAACCAAACTGTTTTCTGACTTTTTTCGGAGTCACGCCCACACCTACCCCAAGATAGCAACAAAAGAAAAGGAAGCCTTCGGATCGCCGTCGACCTAGGGGTAGACTAACTTACTGAACTCCTCTGTAATTGAAGTTGATGTAACATTTAAACTCATACGGATATTTTTTTATCATATAGTAGGTCTAAAGTTATTTTCTTTCATTGTGGTGCAGTGGATATTGTCTCAGAACAAGAAATTGGAGAACCGAGTTCGAATTCCAGTTGAACTCGTTGCATTCATTTACTTAGCAATAATATTGGGAAAGGTATTAATCCGTGTCTTCCCCCTCCAATTATGGGTTAAATAGCAAGACATATTGGGTTCTATAGTCTTGGTTAGCAACCAGTCTACCTCATAAATAAATGGCAACTAATGTGGGAAAATCTTCTGTTTAGTCAGTCATGGACCGAAAAAGACATGATCACCCAATTGTATATCATGTATGGCACATAACTGATAGATCTGCATAAAAAGAACTGAATAGCAGAACAACCAGTCTACCGCAGAAATAAATGCAATCTCCTGCGTGAAAATCATCTACTCGGTATGGCACTTAATTGATTGACTGACACTCAACAAAAAAGATAGAGCATATATTTTGTATTTCTAATTAATTTTATCTTTTTATGATACATTATTTAGATTATGTCATATATTTGATACTGCTGAATTATTCCTCGCCCTGTTTACACTGAGTTCAACTACGCAGTACCCTACCCAAGGATTAAACTCACATTTAACATATCATATTCTCGTAACTAGGTTATTGTTCCTGTGAAAATAATAACATCTCACCATAGAAATTATTATGCTCATCGTGGGAAAGAACGATTTACTAAACCGTCGAAGAGTTCCTCTCATGTATATGTTCTTATCTGCTGCAAGATTCCCAATATACTGGGATTTTCTAAACGTAACTCAGATGTGGCAGAAGTTCGAATGTATAGCACACCAGGTTTAGATCGAACTCTATACTTCCCAGTAAGTGATCTAAAGGACAAGGTTAGTAACCATTATATCACTTCGAAGTGTCCTTATCGTGTATATGTAACTCAGATGTGGCAGAAGTTCGAATGTATAGCACACCAGGTTTAGATCGAACTCTATACTTCCCAGTAAATGATCTAAAGGACAAGGTTAGTAACCATTATATCACTTCGAAGTGTCCTTATCATGTATATGTAACTCAGATGTGGCAGAAGTTCGAATGTATAGCACACCAGGTTTAGATCGAACTCTATACTTCCCAGTAAATGATCTAAAGGACAAGGTTAGTAACCATTATATCACTTCGAAGTGTCCTTATCGTGTATATGTAACTCAGATGTGGCAGAAGTTCGAATGTATAGCACACCAGGTTTAGATCGAACTCTATACTTCCCAGTAAATGATCTAAAGGACAAGGTTAGTAACCATTATATCACTTCGAAGTGTCCTTATCGTGTATATGTAACTCAGATGTGGCAGAAGTTCGAATGTATAGCACACCAGGTTTAGATCGAACTCTATACTTCCCAGTAAATGATCTAAAGGACAAGGTTAGTAACCATTATATCACTTCGAAGTGTCCTTATCGTGTATATGTTCTATTCCGCTTCTACATCCCTAATATATAGGGATTTTCAAAAAGAAACATGGATGTAACACAATCTGAATGTATAGTGCACCCAGTCGAGATCGAACTCTGTCAGTCAGTTAAGTGCCATACGTGATACACGCTTTGGTCGATCATATTTCTTTCGAGACGTGACTGACTGGGCAGAAGATTATCCTGAAGTAGGTTGCCGTTGTTTTCTGTGGTAGACTGGTTGCCAGCCAAGGCTATAGAGCCCAATCTGTCCTGTTATTTGACTCATAGCTAGAGGGGCAAGATATGTATCATATTATTATGTAGTAATTAGTGGGGGATCACTTTATTACTTCATGACAATATAAAATAGATACCCCACTTTATGCCAGTAGATGTTTAATCATGTTTTCAACTATTATATTCAGTCAGTCAGTTATGTGCTACACGAAATACACGCTTTGGGCAATCATGTCTCGAAAGAGACATGACTGACTGGGCAGAAAATTATCCCGCAGTAGATTCCCGTTGCTTTCTGCGGTAGACTGGTTGCCAGCTTAGTCTATAGAACCCAATCTGTCCTATTATTTATCCCATAACTGGAGGGAAGAGACGCATTAATAGCTTTCCCAAGGCTATTTCTGCGTAAGTGAATGCAAGAAATTCAACTGGAATTCGAACTCGGCACCCTGATGATTTGTCGTTCCGAGTCTATATCCATTGCACCACAACGCACAACGCACTCTGTACTCCACTGTAATTGATCTAAATGTCAGGCTTAGTGAACATTACATCACATCGATGTGTTCGTATGTTATATTCTGCGTCTAAATTCCTAATATATAACGTGTAACATGCTCACACATCCAATTCTTTTTTAAAAAAATGAGGATTTTTGCTGCTGCCACATTCATAATATGAGTAATCATTTGACAGGTCGCTTATTTCCGATTAGAGTACTGTGATGTCGTCACAGAAAGAAAATCCATCTTATTAAGATGAGAAGAACCCATGATATATAATGATGTCTTTGAGTATTAATATTTTTTTCTTTTTTTCCTTGCTTCAGCACTCTACCAATAGTATTCAAATTTTATATAATAGTGACTGTTTACAAACTTACCTATCTTTATTTTCCACATTACTTTCCATTAAATAAAATCCTGTTGTGTTTCGAATATCATGTACATTTTCAAACGTAATAGTGCTCTAATAATTCATAAAAAATTAAAATATATCTCGCAAAATCGGGAACTTTAAAGCTGTTCGCTACTTCTGTATTCTTCTCTTGATCTCAGCCAGTTTTTCCAGACACTTATCACTCAACCAAATTGACTACAGTTCAAGATCAAGGTCTCTAAAAAACATTAAAAATGATGGCCAACAGCATCAATACAAGATATTTATCGTCTTCCATCTTTGCACATGCGCACTGCGTTCCTTTTTGTGCTGTGAAAAAAAAAAGAAACACAGTGTGCATATTCTAAGATGGAAGAAGATAGACTTTCTGTTTCAGTTGTGTTGACGCAATCGGCCATTTTTTATGTTTTTTAGATGCCTTGATCTTTTCATTATACTTATTTTTTAGGATATGTTTTCTTTGTATATTTTAATTAACTAGCATTTTCTATAGAATCGTGTAAACAGTGAGTAAAGAGATGACTCGCTGGGTTGAATGTGAAAGAGAATTATTATGTTTTATAAGTGAGTAAAATGACGCTAACTCTCGTTTAACGGAATAGAAATATGTTTGCTCATATTTTATGGAAAACGCTGTCTAAGTTGCTTATACATATCTGAACATGATATACATGATTATTATGAAACATTCCCTGCACTTTTTGCCTCCGTCGGTTAAAGCATATTTTAATGCAGTATATTCTGATGCCACCATTCCCCAGAATAATAACGTATATTAACTCGGCCATCCACTTTAGAAGAAGAAGAGACTCTTGGATCAGGCAACATTCATCTACAAGATACAAGGTCCAGTTCTAAGAGCCACTGAATGCACTTTCAGCAATAAACACAGTTTACATTGGGTATTCTGGGAAAACAGCGACAAAGTAATTTAAATTCTCAGAATTTTCATGGCCTGATGATCTTCACTAACAGGAAGCAAGCTTTTCTATTTACACATGCTCTATCTCTGGTATTGAGCATTTTATCCTATTAATACCAGACAAGTGTCATACGTGAAATACGCTTGAAAAATAATGCCTCGAAAGAGACATGACTGACTGGGCAGAAAACTACCTTGCAGTAGCATGGCGTTACTTTTAGCAGTAGACTGGTTGCCAGTTAAGGCTATAGAACCCAATCTGTCCTATTAGTTAACCCATGACTGAAGGGAAGAGGCGGATTAATACCTTTTCCGAGGGTACTTGCGCGAAAGTGAATGCAATACCTTCAACTGGAATTCGAACTCGGCACTCCGATTTCTCGTTCCGAGCCGATATCCACTGCACAACAACGCACTTCCTATAAACAGAAAATATAGCATACCCTATATATATATATATATATATATATATATATATATATATATATATATATATATATATACGCAACGTTTATTCAGCAATGAATTAGAAACTCTCAGGCTGGAATAATGATAATATACATGCTAAAAAGTCTGCCTCTTTCTACCGAGCGCTCATAGCTCAGAGGTAGAATCGCCGACTGACGCCAATTCAATCGGGTTTCAATCCTGGGTTAAAAAGTAATCGGAGTCTAACCGTACTGATGAGCTGTGATACAGCGAAACAGATCTGTCTGTGGATATATATATATATATATATATATATATATATATATATATATATATATATATATATATATTAATGCAGGTTTCATTGAATAGTATAGACAAGTTTTGTCTATTAATTTTGTGTAGGATCCGTTCATACCGTCTGATATACTTGATGGTGATGTCGTTGAAAGACAACAAAAAATCACAGTATTTGTTGAATTTTTTATCGGGTCTAAGCTTTCGGCTCACATAAGCCATTATCAAAGAGTAAATAATAACACATAGTAAACATAGAACATTTAAGCTATTAACAATAAAGATAATTGAATTGAAAATATAAGTCCTTCCCTACCGTGGCGGATGGCCGAAGACAGTGACAAAATAGTGGTGTTATGGTCCCTGGTCTGATTACAGACATTTGAGTACGTTGTTGGAAATATCGTAATTGATTGTATTCAAACCAGGTTTAAATTGTTTAATGTAGAGTGCTTCGAGGATTTTTAGTTTCTGCTTATTATTTTCTTGTTTGAGTATGTACGTGTTATCAACAAGCGTTTTTCTCAGAAGTGTGCGTTGATAACCGTGTTGTTCTAAATGACGGAATATATTTGAATTTTTATTTAAGTGCAACGTCAGACGCCGTGAGAGCGAATTTGTGGTGTGGCCGATGTAGATATTATTGAGGTTGTTAGCGATACAACCAACTTCGGGATAATTTTCTGCCCAGTCAGTCATGTCTCTTTCAAGACATGATCGCCCAAGCGGGTATCACGTATGGGACTTAACTGACTGACTGACTTTTTACTGATTACCATGCATTTAAATTGCTTGTAGTTTATATGTAACTGTTTTTGTACGCTTTCTTTAACTACTTCCCGTAGTGGGTATTGTTGCTGCTTTTCTGTATCTGCTAACAGTACCGTAACATCTGCGTATTTTATATTGTTCAGATGATGACGAATCCTGGAAAAATTAAATTCATTGACTCATAAGTGACTGTCTCAAGAGGCAAAATGATAGCGAAACCAATTTACATAAACTACATTATATATATTTCCATTCTATAAAAATATAATTAAAAATCGATGAACTGCATATATTAATATTATCATTATTGATTTCGTTTTCATCCCACTCACTCTTATTCTATCTATCTATCTATCTACCACAGTTCATTCATCTATCTATCTATCTATCTATCTATCTATCTATCTATCTATCTATCTATCTATCTCAGTCTGTTCATATCTATCTATCTATCTATCTATCTATCTATCTATCTATCTATCCCAATATCTTCATATCTATCTATCTATCTATCTATCTATCTATCTATCTATCTATCTATCTAGTTCAGTCTGTTCATATCTATCTATCTATCTATCTATCTATCTATCTATCTATCTATCTATCTATCGATTTCTTCTCAGTTTCTTCGATTTTCTTTCGACTTTCTCCCACCGTCTTTATTTGTCTTCTTTTTCACCTTTCACCAGGTATAATGAAAGCTTTAAAACTAATCCATGGTCCTGGAGCTCAGAATCTTTAGACGTTGGCACAAAAGACTAAAAAGCAATAGTTGTTTCCAGTTAAAGCGAAATCGGAGACTGAAAGAAAAATGAACGGACGTAAGTCAAATTTTGATTTCCTGGTATCGATATCAAATAAGTTTTTTCGTCGTAAACTGAATTTTGAAGGCTAAATAAGCCCTTTGAGTAAATGGTATCATGGCTGAGACTAAGAACTACAATTATACCTACTTAGAGCCAAACCCGAAGCAAAAACTAAAATAAAAGGGCTGAAAAAAATACAGACATTCAGGCAGATATACAGACACACACACACAAACATCTTACCTTTTATATATATATATATATTATCAATTTCCTGCACTATTGTAAGAACTGCAAATTTGAAACTT
The DNA here is from genome assembly GCA_037127315.1 of Ascarosepion bandense. Taxonomy (NCBI): domain Eukaryota; kingdom Metazoa; phylum Mollusca; class Cephalopoda; order Sepiida; family Sepiidae; genus Ascarosepion; species Ascarosepion bandense. The sequence goes on along the minus strand of JBBBDQ010000895.1, from coordinate 2,583,094 downwards.
CTGAATATCGTTTCTTATGTCTTTGTCTATGAGTGTATCAAATTTGATTAAAATCGGATCACTCCTTCTATAAGCCGATTTTTTCGATTACCGATTTTCGATATTTATCGGGGATACCTCGACACAAAACCTAGCTATGAACACTCGCAGACGCTTATAGCACAACAGTGTAAATTGTCAAGAAATTCGGTTCAGCCGTTTCGGAGTCTATAGCTAACGGACACAGACACACACAGACACACATACATACAGACAAATTTCCATTGATAAATAAGTTTAGATTTTGCCTCAGATTCACACCCATTTCTGGCTATCATTTTCCATCCCTTTATTGTTTCCCATTTCCCTAAATTATCTGCTTATATATTTCTCTCATTTCTGTTATACATGCTTTTATTTTCATCTCGCACATTTCTCACCATTTTTGTCTCACATTTCAATCCTTTCCTGGCTCTCATTTTCCAAAATTTTAGTCTCACTTTCATCTCTTTATTTGTCTGTCATTTTCCTTCATATTTGCCCAACATTTATCTTATTTTCTGCCTCATATTTTCTATCGATGATTTTACATTTCCATTCTTTATTGATTCTAATTTTCCCTCCTTTTTTTTTTTTATCTCACACTTCCCTTCTTTTCTGTCTCACATTTAAATCCTTTGTCTCATTCTCACGACGTAATTTTTTCACATATTTCTATAATTTATGGCTCCAATTTTCCCTCCTTTTTTATCTCACACTTCCCTTCTTTTCTGTCTCACATTTCAATCCTTTGTCTCATTCTCACGACGTAATTTTTTCACATATTTCTATACTTTATGGCTCCAATTTTCCCTCCTTTTTTTATCTCACACTTCCTTTCTTTTCTGCCTCATATTTCAATCCTTTGTCTCATTCTCACGACATAATTTTTTCACATATTTCTATACTTTATGGATCCAATTTTCCATCCTTTTTTCCTCATATTCTTTTTTAGGCATTCTCTTTCCGTGTATTTTTTTTCCACATATTTTCCTTCATTTTCGTCTCAAATTCCCCTACTTTTAAGTTTTTCATATTCCCTCATTTTTAGTATCACATTTCAATTATTTTTTGTCTCTGACTGTCTCCCTGTTTTTGTCTTACGTTTTCTTCTTTTTCTGCTTTTGATTTTATCCCCAGTTTTAGACTTTATCCGTCCATTTCAGCGTCTCACATTTTCTCCCCTCTTGTCATATGTCCACGCTTTTCAGGCCCACATTTACTATCCATGTTTCTCACATTTTTCCTCCTTTTTAGTCCCTGATTTTTTCACCATTTTTCTCTCATATTTATCTTCTTTTCTGGCACTCATTTTTCTTACAACCTTTTTGCTCTCTCTCGCTCTCATTTTCCATCATTTTCTCTCTCTCTCTCTCTCTCTCTCTCTCTCATTTTCCTTTCTTTTCTTTCTCTCTCTCATTTTCCTTTCTTTTCTTTCTCTCTCTCATTTTTCATTCTTTCCTTTTTCTCTCTCTAATTTTCCTTCCTTTTCTCTCTCCCTCAGTTTCCTTCCTTTTTTTATCTCTCTCATTTTCCATTCTTTTCTCTCTCTCTAATTTTCCTTCCTTTTCGTTCTCTCTCTCATTTTCCATTCTTTTCTCGCTCTCTCTCTCTATTTTCCAGTCTTTTCTCTCTTTCTCTCATTTTCCTTCCTTTTTCTTTTTTCTCTCTCTCTCATTTTTCTTTATTTTCTTTCTCTCTCTCATTTTCCATTCTTTTCTCTTTCTCTCTCTAATTTTCCTTTCTTTTCTCTCTTTCTCTCATTTTTCGTCTTTTTTTCTCTCTCTCTCTCTCATTTTCTATCATTTTCTCTCCCTCTCATTTTCTATCATTTTCCCTCTTTCTCTCATTTTTCATCCTTTTCTCTTCCTTTTCTTTCTCTCTCATTTTCCATCCTTTTCTTTCTCTCTCATTTTTCTTATATTTTTCTCTCTCTCTCCCTCATTTTCTATCTTTTTTCTCTCTCATTTTCCATCCTTTTCTCGCTCTCTCTCTCTCACTCTCTATTTTACAGTCTTTTCTCTCTTTCTCTCATTTTCCTTTCTTTTTCTCTTTTTCTCTCATCTTCCATCTTTTTCTCTCTCTCATCAGAGAAAAGGATGAATAATGAGAATTTTCCATCCTTTTCTCTCTCTCTCATTTTCTTTCCTTTTCTCTATCTCTCATTTTCCTTCCTTTTCTCTCTTTCTCATTTTCCATCCTTTTCTCTCTCTCTCTCTCTCACTCATTTTCCGTCCTTTTCTCTCTCTCTCTCACTTCCTTTTTTCTCTCTCTCTCTCATTTTCCACCCTTTTCTTTCCTTCTCATTTTCCTTCTATTTCTCTCTCTCTCATTTTCCATCCTTTTCTCTCTCTCTCTTATTTTCCAGTCATTTCTCTATTTCTCTCATGTTCCTTCCTTTTCTCTCTCTCTCTCTCTCTCTCTCTCATTTTCCATCCTTTTCTCTCATTTTTCATCCTTTTCTCTCTCTCTCTCTCTCTCTCTCTCTCTCTCTCTATTTTCCATTCTTTTCTCTCTCTCATTTTCCATCTATTTTTCTCTAACTTTAACATCTTTTTCTGGATCTCATTTTCTCTCCGATTTTTTATTCGACATTTTCATTCTTTACTTTTATTCACAAAAAATTGACATTCTTTTTTCTTCTGCTTTCTTCGGATCGCTTTACAAAACGCCACTAACCAGAAACAGGCGACATCTTTCGTTGTTAAATTTACACGTCTCAAAGCATGACTTTTTGCGACAACACCTTCTTTTCATCCCTTCCAATCTTTTCTGGGTCTACCTTTCACAGTCATCGAAAGGCGAAGTTAGTGGGTATGGATCTCTTGTCCACTTTAATCCCCAGCAAAAACATTTTACCTACTTTTATTTTCGGAGTCGAAAATATTTGTTTACCAAAACGAAAACTCGAGCATATTACCGGCTTTGAACTAATCCATTCCAAATTGCTTTTTATCCGAAACACATAACATCGCAGTGTCTGTTTTCTTCTCTCTCATAATTTCAGATTCCTTTTCTTTTGTCTTTCCTTTTTCTGTTTTCTTCTCATTTTATTTATCTTTACCGTTCTTTTTTCTTTTTCTTTTTCTTTTTATTCTTTATCTTTATTTTTCTCTTCTTACTTTTGGCTTTCCTCCTTGCTATGTTTTTCCTTCCTTTTTTTTTCCTTTGTGAGTTTTCTTTCTTTTTTTCTTTCTCTCTCTCTCTTTATTTTCTATCTTTCCATTTTTCTTTTATTCTCTTAATGGTTTTTATTCTAATTTCTTACATTTCTATTTTTTTCTGGGGTTTTTTTTGTGATTTCTCTTTCTTTATCATCTTTTATTTACATTTTTGAATTTTCTGTTTCATCATCGTTTTATTTTTGTTTTCAACAATTATCTCTGTCTTTTTCTGTACTTATTTGTTCTTCCGCTTTCTTTTATATCATTTTCTTGATATTTTTTCAAGGTTTTCATGCACTTCTAAAATCTATTAACATGCTTTAAATATGGCTTGGTCTGTAAACCAGTCAGTCAGTTAAGTGCCATACGTGATACACGCTTGGGCGGTTATATCTCGAAAGAGACATAACTGACTGGGCAGAAGATTATCCCGCAGTAGGTTGCCATTGCTTTCTGCGGTAGACTGGTTGCAGACCAAGGCTATAGAACCCAATCTGTCCTGTTATTTAACCCATAACTGGAAGGAAGAGACGGATTAATACCTTTCTCAAGGGTATTTGCACGTAAGTGAATACAATGGATTGTATCGTTCCGAGCCGATATCCACTGTACCACAACGCACATCCTCAGTAGCTAGCCTAAAATAGCACCTTATGTATAAAAGCAAAGACTAAACTTAGAATTGTTTGCAACTCACATGACAATTTATCCCATATATATATATATATATATATATATATATATATATATACAATCGGCTGTCTGACCGTACTGATGAGCTGTGGAACAGGGAAACAGATCTTTCTGCGGATGACTAGTTACGCTCTTACACCCTGATTGAGCACTCTGGAAAAATGGTAGAGTTTGAAAAACAGTAGCTACTCTGGCATCTACGCATCGTTCATTCAGCAATGAATTAGAACACTCTAAGCTATTGGGCGTCTATAATGATAATATACATGCTAGAAAGTGTGCCACTTCCTACCGAGCACCCGTAGCTCAGAGTTAGAATCGCCGACTAACACCAATTCGGTCGGGTTTCAATCCTGGGTAAAAGACAATTGGATGTCTAACCACTCTAATGAGCTTTGAAACAGATCTCTCTGCGGATGACTATATATATATATATATATATATATATATATATATTGATTGTTTAATTACTTATCTTTTGGTCATAATAAAATTAGGGCAGTTCACATTTGTATTAAAAAGTGATCAATACAATTATATTGTAGAACTTTTGAATATTTTCCATTTGTAAACGAGTTATTATGCGACCTAGGTTTCTACCATGAGTGGTGTCTTCAGATGATTTGCAATAACTGATTTTATCGTTTACCGTTTTTTTTAAGAACGCTTACGTAACGGTGTTTTTTTTTTTTTGAACGCTCACGTGTCAGGGAACTTTTGAACGTGCAATTTTTAAAATTGCAAGAAAATATAACGTTTTCATCCATGGTTGTATGAAAAAAGTTAAAGATTATACTATTCCCAAACAAAAGTGAACTATTGAATGAAAGAACGGAAATTATGACTAAGTCATAATTTCCATTCTTTCATTCAATAGTTTGTTTTTGTTTGGGAATAGCATAATCTCTAACTTTTCTTCCTGGCACAGCCTACATATTTTGCCACCGTTGAAAGTATTGGCTGTTTTTACTAGACTCCATATTATGTCTGTTTTTTTGTTGTTTTTTTTTCCATATTTTGATTTTAATTTCCACATGTGGCTAGCCAATTATTACAGTCTTTTAAAGTTTTCTATTTTGAATGTAGACTTGTGATTGAACCCAAATATATTTTATTTTGGTCATTTAAGTCATGTACCTTTGCCTTGTAAATCATTTCTTTTGTGTTGCAAAATCCTTGAGGTGGACATTTATATTTGTCCCTGCAGTTGCATTCTTTATTAGTGGTCTTGTTTTGTATACTGCTATCTAAGTTTCTGGCGTTTTGTTTTTTTATGAAACTATCTAAATTACTAGTGCAACTATAACTTAGCTTGATTGTGTTTTTATTGAAAAGTTTGTTTAGTTCTGATCCTTTTGGAAAGTGTCTATCAGTTTCAAAAATATTTGTCCTATTTTGGTCTTTACTTCTAAACTAAATTAAATGGTGGGTTGAACCAGATAATGTTTCGTTTTCTATTATCATTTTTTGCTTGTCTGTTTGATTGAGAATTATATTTTAAAATGTTTTTAAGGTTAGATTTTCTTAGTGCCTCTTCATAGATATTTTTCTTTTCATCAAATATTGTTTTGTTTGACAAATTATTTGATAGTCTGCATTTTATTCCTTTGTGAAGTGTCTAATAACACTTTTCGGATGGTTGGATTTCTTTGAGAATGTTCACATAATGGTGTTTTTTTGAATGCTCATGTGGCAGGGAATTTTTGAACGTGCAATTTTTAAAATTACAAGAAATTATGACGTTTCCATCCATGGTTGTATAAACCTAATAGGTATTTTTAGTATGGTTACATTTAGTCATAATTTTTGTTCTTTCATTCAATAGTTCGCTTTTGTTTGACAATAGCATAATCTCTAACTTTCCTTCCTGGCACAGCCTACATATTTTGCCACCGTTGTAAGGCTTGGCTGTTTTCACTATACTCCATATTATGTCTGGGCCTTTTCCATATTTCGCTTTCAATTTCCACACGTGGTTAGCCAATTTTGTACACATTTTTAAGTTTTTTATTTTGAATGTAGACTTGTGATTAAACCACCTAATGACACCTTTAAGACTAGATGTTAATATTATCTTTTGCATTTGTCATATGTTCATTTATATGTGTAACTATTGTGGTGCAGTGGATATCGACTCGGAACGACAAATAGGGGTGCCGAGTTCGAATTCCAGTTGAATTCCTTGAATTCACTTACGCACAAATACCCTTGGGAAAGCTATTATTCCTTATCTTCCCTCCAGTTATGGGTTAAATAATAGGACAGATTGGGTTCTATAGCCTTGGCTGGCAACCAGTCTACCCCAGAAAGCAATGGCAACTTACTTCGGGATAATCTTCTGCCCAGTCAGTCAAATCTCTTTTGAGACATGATCACACAAGCGTGTATCACGTATGGCACTTAACTGACTGACAGACAGAACAATCTTTGAAAACAAATGGAGTATGATTTGAAAGCACTTATGAGGAAAAATTAACATTAAAAAGTTTATATATATATATATATATATGTGTGTGTGTGTGTGTGTGTGTGTGTGTGTGTGTTTGTGTTTTGTTTTATTTACCTATTTACAGTAATGTTTCAGTCTTAGCGATTGTTCAACATGTGAAATTTACCAACAATGTTAGGATTTGACATACAGACGGTTTAATTTAAATGTGGGTGTCCCTCTGGTGTACATATGATCTAAAGACTGAGATACTTCATTCCCCGCGCCCAATGGCGTTGGTATTCACCAGCCCTCTCTTTTAAGTGCAAAGTGGGAGGAGCTGTCACAGGGTTGAATGCTTGGGACTAAGTTCTTCCATAGTAATAAAAACAAAGAACACATGCTACGATTTTATTCCAACCCAAAGTGCGTTATGTGTTTACCCATCTCCCTACAGTGGCGGGATATGCCACAGGGTTGTTTTGAAGGGTGACCATGCAAGATCATATGGCCCAAAGACAAGTATTGCCCAGTTTTCGCGACCAATATCATGCTTACATCGGTATCCACTAACCCTCCCTTTTTACAGCAAAGAGTTAGGTGTTATCATGGGATTGAACTTTCCGAGACCAGGCTTATTCATTATTTGAGAGGAGATCAGATACTACGCAATGATCCTAGAATGATTCCGAATGACGGATAGGGAATTTTCAAAATGAGTTTCTGTTTTTACGAGCGTTTCCGAGGTCTATTATAATTTTAATTCCTTTGTATTAATTAAAAAAACACGTTCTTGAATTTTTGTAAGTTGTCATTCCTACTCCAAGCACTGACTGATTTTTTTTCCCTATAATCCGGTTTATTATTTTATCTATATATATAAACGGTAAGATGTTTGTGTGTGTGTTTGTCTATCTGTTTGTCTTTATATCCTTTATACACACCCACAATTTTTATCCGATTCTCAAACTTAACACAAATATATTTAGGTTTCCGGTCAGGTCATGGGCTATTTATTTTTTCCGATTTCCCCCCGATATTCGAAATCGATATCCCGATATCCGATTAGATCTGATAAAGATCAGGATTTCAGCCCTTTTATCGTAGTTCTTGGTGCAGAATTGGCAGAATTTGCTCTAATTGGTATATATATATATATATATATATATATATATATATATATATATATATATATATAATTTTGATAGACGCCTTCCGGGGGGCACCACGAAGAGGCAACAAATCATTTGTAATTAAAAACAATGAACTTGAGAGAAAAATAGATTATAGATATCTGTTTCAATATATATACAAGAACATAACATGTATATTCCAACTTTCAGGATATTATAAAACGTTTAAGAAAATCTAACGACTCTGACAGTCTGTTTATAAACAAGAAATATCAACCTTGGCGCCAGGCAACTTGAGATTTTGCAAAGGCATGTTTCATAAGGCCCGATCCTAATACAGACAACTTGCACTGACCGGGCAAGGCAGTGATCTATACATTGCTACTGTAGTACCTACCTACCTACCTAGCTACCTTCGGGGGAAGGGGGTGCAAGTTGCATTTTGCAGTTTTTAGGGCCCTCAGGGCGCATTCTGCTGGTGGGGGGCATGTTGCTAAGCATGGTACTGCCGGTATACCTGGAAAATCAACATTTGAAAACCTGTTTATTTGTTGAAGAAAAAATAACTGCTGGTACTAGTTGATAGCATAAATTTCTCAACTACAACAGCTAACGCAATGGCTTTTCTGCAACATTCCACAGAGGTTGTAATTTTCTTTTTGTAAATTTGTAACAATGTGCCCTCAAAGTTAACTTGTAAAATTGCAAGTACGTTGCTTTGTAATGTTACATTAACGGAAAATGGATAATGAATTTCAGGAAGATATTACAATGTGTATTCACCATTTAAATTAATGACTACTGAATTAAAATAAAAGGAAAATAAGTTTTATAGCTTCTATAAGTCCTTTTTGGAGAGGGGTTGTATGCGTTCAGCGTATTCTAACTTTTTGATTGATGTTTGGTTAGTCATTATAAATCTAATCTTATGACTAATATCTCTACAGACTCAAGTATAAAGCTTATTATAATTTACCTATTAACTCAGGTATGAATGTGACTAATAGTTACCTATAGACTCAAGTATAAATCTAATATTTACTTATAGACGCAAGTATAAGTCTGACAAATATTTACCTATAAACTCAAGTATAAATCTAGTATTTATTTATAGACTCATATATAAATTCGTCTAGTATTTACCTATAGATTTAAGTATAAATCTGACTAATATTTCCCTATGTTGTATTCATATTTCATGACATGCAGTACGGCTTCCGGTTTGCCAAGTCTACGGCCAATATGCTAACGACCATTATGGAGTACATAAACCAGGCCCTCGATAAGTCCGATTAGGCTCGTATTGTTGCCCTGAATATCTCCAAGGGTTTTGATAGGTTTTGGTACGCTGGCTTTCTGTGCAAGCTACAAAGTTATGGTATCACTGGACGCTTGCTTGATCTGATCCAATCTTTTCTGTCCAACCGCATAATGGTCATCTTGAATGAGCATGCCTCCACATCCTATCGCACGAACGCTGGCGTTCCCCAGGGCTCTATCATAAGTCCGACGCTCTTTCTTCATAAATGATCTCCTAGACGTGATTAAATCCCAAGTAGGCATCTGCGCAGGTGATACCACAATTTACTCTCGCATCAGTAAGAAATCTGGCGAGGCGGACAAACAGAACCTCGCTGCTGAGCTTGAGAAGGAACTTCACTGGACTGGGATAAGAAGTGGCTTGTAAATTTCAATGCTTCTAAAACGAAGCAGCTATCTGTCAACTATCACAGGTAATGTCTCCTGCACCCCCATAAGCAAGGACCAAGCGAGTCTCCCTGAATGCAATACACTGCGCATCCTCGGCCTAACCCTTTCTTCCGACATCAAGTGGAATCAGTACATTGAATCAATAGCTAAATCCACTGCCAGGAGGGTTGGGTTACTGTGTCGGGCCCGGAAGATTTTTTCTACCTGGACCCATCTTGTATATATACAGATCAACCGACCGTGCATAGAATACTGTTGTCATATCTGGCCAGGCGCCCCTACTGTTCATCTCAGTGTTCTCGACAGGCTCCAAAGGATAATCTGTAATGTGACTTAGCAGCTCGACTTTAGCTACTTTCTCACCGGCAGGATGTGACTTCCAGCTGTCTCTTCTACAAATATTTTCATGGCTTCTGCTCCGATGAACTTAGGTCACTGGTGCCCCTTCCACAAAAATTTACTCGTGCAACCAGACTGGCAACAAGGTCCCAACCTCTTCCACTTAAATCAACCAAATGCAGTCGACAATTCTACTCCATCAGCTTCTTTTCTCGCACTTCCCGCCTGTAAAACGTCCTTCCGTATACTTGCTTTCTTGACGGCTACAACCTCCAGGAATATAAATGCAATGTCAATTCCCATCTCTTATCTACTTGACTCCAGTTCTTTATACATCACCTCGTTTATCTTGTTCTTTTTCCTTTCTCTTCACACCTGTGTTCCTATCCTTCTCTTGCCTTTTCTCTGACACCCCCTGTAACTGTTTCGTCTTTGTCTTCACTCTCCTCCTGCCTAAACTTTTACTCTTATGTAGCCTCCTGCGCATCAGTGGCGGTACCGCTTTACTTGGATTGAAACGATTAAAAAAAATGAAAGATTTGCGCTATCATATGAGACTGCTGTGAACAACTAGGTCCAGCGAGTTATTTTCTACGAACCAAGAGAAATTGCAGATTCTTTTTCAGATTCCGTAGCACTAGTTTCATATGAGGTAGACATTTACACGAGTGTTGTTTCAATGTCGGTGAATGACTGCGAAAAATTCGCACCCCCACCCCCCCAAAAATTATAATCTAATTAAATTCTATATACTTGATAGGATTTCTTATTAGCCAATAGTCATCCGCAATTCTCGATACACAGAGATCCGAAGGCGAAATAGCATGGCGAAGGAAGCATTCCAGAAGTTGAGTAAAATATTAAGAAACAGGACAATTTCGCTAGAAACAAAGAAGAGAGTACTGGATTGCTATGTGATGTCGGTTCTTCAATATGGCAGTGAATGCAACTGAAATGTGGTTCTACAGAAGCATACTGGATATAAAGTGGGGGATCAATTCCATATTACAATCAATATATAAACTGACCCCTCACTTTGTAGTCACAACAGTTTCTATACATTTATATTCCTGAGATCCGAAAGCACGTGGATGCATTCCAGAAGTTAAGTAAACTATTAAGAAACAGGAAAATTTCACTAGAAACAAAGAAGAGAGTACTGGATTGCTATGTGATGTCGGTTCTTCAATATGGCAGTGAATGCTGGACAATATCATCGAAGATAAAGGAAAAACTTGAAGCAACGGAAATGTGGTTCTACAGAAGCATGCTGCGAATATCATGGCTCGAGCATGTGAGCAATGATGAGGTTTTGGAAAGAATGGAAACGAAAAGGAAATTAATGCTGAGCACCAGGAAGAGACAGGTGAAGTTCCTGGGACATGCAATGAGGAAAGAGGGCTTAAAGAACCTGATACTAACAGGTCATATAGTGGGAAAAAGAGACAGGGGAAATCAGCGGATAACATATTCGAAGGACCTGATCAGATGGATGACGGAACAAGTGTTGCGTGGTGTAACAGGAGAAGGTGTGCTAAGAGCCACCAGGGATAGGGAGATGTGGAAAGCCATGATCGACTACGTCCTGAAAGGACAGAGCACAGAGAAGAAGAAAAAGAATCTTTTTCTTACCAAATCACCATTATTTCTATTTTATGAACTTTTTTTATTTTTACGTTGCTTCTGTCTTATTGTTGCTTTGCAGTGCCTTGCATTGCATTATCTTGTCTGACACTATTTTATCTTCTTCCACGTCATATTCTCTCTTCTCTTGATCTTGGTACCTCAGCTGCAGTCACTTTCTTACCGGCATAATGTGGCGTCCGTCTAACTCTTCTACAAATATTTCACGGCTTCTGCTCCCGTGAGCTTGGTTTACTGCTGCCCTATCTGCATGAATTTACTCGAGTTACTAGCCTAGCAACTAGGTTACATCTTTTTGCAGTGAAACCAATCGAATGCCACCGCAACTTTTACTCCATCAGCTTCTTTTCTCGCACTTACCGCCTCTTGAATTCAATTCCGTATACTTACTTCCCCAACAGCTACAATCTCCAAGAATTTAAGGTCAATTGCCATTTTCTATCTCTCTGACTCACATCCTTTCCTTCATGTTTTTTTCTCCGTCCACTCTACTCTCATCAGTTCTCTTCACACCAGTATTCTCATCTTTCTCTTACCCATTCTTTGACCCCCGCTATAACTTGTTCCTCTTTTTTTTTTTGCTTTTTTTTTAATCATTTCACCCCAAGCAAGGCATTCCACTGCCACTTTTGCGCTTGGGGCTACATAGGGGGAGGTAAATAGAAAGAGTGGTTAGATATAGGAAATGTCAGAAGGGGGGGTGATAGGTAGTTGGGAGGATGGGAAGAGTGTTTGAAAGAATGGAAGAGAGTTATTGTGTTAGGAGGTGTCTATTGACCTTACATTTAAACTCCTGGAGATTGTAGCGGTCGAGAAAGCAGTCATGTGGAAGAGAATCCCACAGTCGGGAAGTACGAGAAAAGAAACTGTTGGAGTAGAAGTTGCGGTTGCATTTTATCGGTTTCACTGTAAAAGGGTGGGATCTAGTTGCTAATCTAGTATCTCGTTCAAATTCAACACTCTCCTCCTGTGTAACCCCATGTGCTCCAAGGAAGTAAAACTGCCTTATTGGTTAAATAACCCGAATATAAGAGACCCTAGTATAAGAGAAACTCGGATATAAGAGAGATTCATCTGGTCACAAATTAGAGCCTGTGGTAATGTATATAAAATAGACCAAACCCGGATATAAGAGAAGTCATGATATAAGAGAAGTAGTATCCGGTCCCGACAACTCTCTTATATCCGGGTGACAAAAATTGTCATTGAGAATTTAATTTGCCGCTCACGTGGTTTATTGAAAGAAGCAAGAGTGACGCAGCAAATATCGATCTTAACGAGTTTGTGATAGCAGAACAAAAAGAAAGAGCGCTGTTAAAATTACTTAGATCAACAAAAAGAAGATACGAAGAAAAGAGTACTGAACTGCGATGTATTATGGGTACTCCTATATGCCAGTGGATGCTGGATAATCTCATCACAGGTGAAGAAGAGACCTGAAGCAACAAATATGGGGTTCTACAGGAGGATGCTTAGAAGACAATGAACTGAACATGCGAGCATCGACAAAGTTTTATGGGGACTCCTATATGCCAGTGGATGCTGGACAATCTCATCATAGGTGAAGAAGAGACCTGAAGCAACAAATATGGGGTTCTACAGAAGGATGCTTAGAAGACAATGAACTGAACATGCGAGCACCGACAAAGTTTTAGAGAAAATTGAAACAAAAGGGACACTTATACTTAGCATTAAAAAGAAACTGTCAAAATCTGTAAGACACATTAACGAGGAAAGATGGCTTAGAAAAGTTAACGCACTCAGAACTTAATTACGGCAAGCCAGAGAGGGAAAACACGTATTACCTATCTAACGTTTAAATGACTGACAGAATTGGGATTAGGAGAGTTAGCAAAAAGAAAAACATTATGAAGAGCTAGAAAAATAGGAAATTGTGGATAGACATGATCGCCCACGTCCTGAAGGGACATGGTACAAAAAAGAAGGCAATGACTAAAACGCAAAGTCGATATATTGAAGTGAATGCCTCATGAAAATTCAAATGAACACAAGTTCATTGAGTTCAAACATGAAAGTGCAGTTTCGATAAACAATGTTTGTAATCCTGGAACGAAGTATATTCAAACTTTCACACATTTTACAAACTAGTATCTTTATTTTTGTCGATATATTTCCAAAACTTTCGGTATATTTTATATAGCTACTCACCACTATTTTCTGCCCTTATATTATTTTCTTATCATTTCTAAAAGGCCATCGTGAATTTCACAGCTTTGCCAGCAGAACAAATTTCAGACAAGGCCTATTTTTATCATGTAATTGGCCTTACTAGTTCGAAAAATGCGTGGAATAACTGTTTTTTTTTTCTGTTTCTATTTTCATTTTTTTTCTTCAAATTTAATTCCAACCGAAGAAACGTCTGCTAATGCTTGATATGCTTCCAATGTATCCCGGATGTGTTCCTGACTTCCGCTGTCATGCCCGACGGCTGTTGTCAAATATAGAATTAGAAAGGTATTTATTTTTCTTATTTATTTCGTTCTATTTGTTTTTTAATAATTACTTTTTTATTTATTTACATTGTTTCTTGTGTCGTCTGGAATGATGAAGCTTGCGAAAAGTTGTGTACGAAGAGACCAGTAAACCACTGGTAAAAAGTTAGATTAAAGCTTCTTATTTTTTGGTTGAGAGGTTTTTTCTTTTTATTCTCTCTTTCTCTTTTTCTGTGATCTTTATTTTTTCTTCTTTCTTCTTTCGTTATGCTTTTTTGTCTTTGTTTTTTTTTCTTATTATTATTTCTTGTTTTTCTATCTTTTTATTCTTTGTTTAATATTCACCTTCCTTAATTTTCTTCTTTCTCTTTTTGGATTCTCTTGTTTTTTTTTCTTTCATCTATTTTTGTTAAGACTTTGTTTAGTTTTTTCGCTATTTTTTTTTACCTTCTTTTTCATATTTCATTTTTTGTTCTCTTGTTAATTTTCTTTTTTTTTCTTATTCTTTTCTTTTTCTACAATTTTTCTTTTTCTTCATTCTTTCGTCCTTTTTCTATGTTTTCTTGCTTTTTTGTTACTTTTCTTTTTTCTGTTTCTTTGAGATTTTCTGTTTTTTCTTCCCTCGTGATATTTTTCTATTTTCTTCCTTCGTTTACTTTTTTCTATTTCCTGTTTTTTCCGCATTCGTTTCTTTCTTTTTTCCTCATTCTCTCATTTCTTCATTATGTTCCTTCATTTTCGTTTTTATTCATTTTTTGGCCTGCGTTCATTTATCATTTTCCTTCATTTATTTCTTTTTTTGTTTCTTTTCCTTCATTTATTCTTTTCGTTTCTTTGTTCTTTTTTTTTTCGTCGTTCTTTTTTTTCAATTTTTACTTCTCTTTTTCTTTAATTCACATTTTTTCATTCATTTTCATTTAACTGTACATTCGTTCTCTCCATCAATGTCTCCGTATCGTAAAGATTTTACAGGAGTGACAATAATTCTACTTAGTTCACGCCACGTATTAGACAATGCTAATGGAATTGCCGGTAAAATTATCGATTTTTACGTAACGAATTTCTAAAAATGAAAACAAAATGCATAAATTAAATTAGAAAACATTATTTCTGTCATAAACAAGAAACTAAGCCTTGAGAATTAGACAACATGAGAAATCTATTATATAGTGATGAGTAAGAGATTGCTTAACGTTCGAAAATTTATGGCTAAAGTAGAAAGCGCTAATGCAGTAATGGAAGAAGAAAATAACTTCTGCCTTGAGTGGCGCTTGAGTCTATTAAAGAATTAAATAAATAGATAAAACATAAAATTATAAAATTGCTTTGGAAGGGGAAAAGAAAATGTGACACCTAAATATGTACGTACGCTGGAATCGCAAAAGATGTCTTCCAAAATACGGAGAATGGAGAAACTTTTGATGTGCGTGGTGGTGCAGTAGATATCGGCTCGGAACGAGAAATCGGGAAGCCGAGTTCAAATTCCAGTTGAATTCATTGCATTCACTTGCACACCTTGGGAAAAGTACTAATCCGTCTCTTTACTCCTGTTATGGGTTAAATAATAAGACAGATTGGGTTGTATAAGCCTTTGCTGGCAACCAGTCTGCCGCAGAAAGCAATCGCAACATACTGCGAGATAATCCTCTGCCCAGTTAGTTATATCTTGAAAGAGACATGATCGCTCAAAGCGTGTATCACGTATGACACTTAAATGACTGACTGAATATAATACTTGAAAACATGATGACGGCATCTTCTGGGCATAAAGTGAGGGGTCCGTTTTATATTGTCGTGAAGTAATAAACTGATCCCCCACTAATTACTACTTAATAATATAATACATCTCTTCCCCCCTCTAGCTATGAGTCAAATAACAAGACACATTGGGTTCTATAGCCTTGGCTAGCAACCAATCTACCGCAAAAAGCAATGGCAACCTACTGCGGGATAATCTTCTACCCAGTCAGTCATGTCTCTTTCGAGACATGATCGCCCAAAGCGTGTTTCACGTATGACACTTAACTGACTGAATGCAGTATCAATCTATGTAACAATGAATGCTGGATAGTTTTCTAACAGATAAAGAGAAGACTGTGCACTACAGAAGGATTATGGGAATTTTAATGGCTCCAATGTGCGTTGTGGCGCAGTGGATATCGACTAGGAACGAGAAAACGGAGAGCCGAGTTCGAATTCCAGGTGAATTCATTGCATTCACTTACGCGCAAATACCCTTTGGAAAGGTATTAATCCGTCTATTCCTTCCAGTTATGGGTTAAGTAGCAGGACCGATTGGGTTCTATAGCCTTGGTCGGCAACCAGTCTACCGCAGAACGCAATGGCAACCTACTGCGGGATAATCTTCTGCCCAGTCAGTCATGTCTGTTTCAAGACATGATCACCCAAACGTGTTTCACGTATGACACTTAACTGAATGACTGAATATAATAGTTGAAAACATGATTAAAGCATCTACTGGGCATAAAGTGGGGGATCAATTTTATATTGTTCTGAAGTAATAAACTGATCCCCCATTAATTACTACTTAATACTGTAATACATCTCTTCCTCCTCTAGCAATGAGTCAAATAACAGGGCAGATTGGGTTCTGTAGCATTTGCTGGCAGCCAGTCTAACTGACTAAATGGCTTCAAAACGAAGCTGCCTTTATTTAACAACCATACAAAAAAATTGCCTGCCTAACATCAGAATCGATGACGCTAATTACAGAGTTTTTTTGTTTGTTTGTTTGTTTGTTTGTTTGGGCAGCCAACGGCTTGTTTATTTCGTCTTTTGTATGGCCTTTTCTTTAAACTTGCTAGAGAAGGTTCTGTAAAAAGTTATTTTGACTTTGAAGGCTTATTTCGATATAAACGGGTTGAGGTATTATTTATTTATTTATTTGTTTATTTATTTATTTATTAAATTTCTTAGCGGCCTCGTGGTACCAAAAATTAAAACTACTGATTACGGGTAGGTTCTCTTTGACACTGTGACATTCGACCTCCCCTCACCCTGGACATTGGACGTAAGATTTGTAGTCTGTCTCTCGCTCTTTCTCTCTCTCTCTCTCTTTCTCTCTCTCTCTCTCTCTCACCTCGTGGTCGGGCTACTTAGCATCTGACCCGCCTAAGATATTCTAAAAAAGATCCTATTTTCTGATTGCTGCTAATTTCAGGAAGGAAATGTATTTTCCTACTTACTTTTACTGTACACTTGTCTCTTCGCATAGAGCAACGGTTAAATTTAAGGGAAAAATATTTTTTCCTCCAGTTAAAAATGAGTGAGTATTTTTTTAGTTTGGGCAACCAAAGGCTTGTTTATTTCGTCTTTTGTATGGTCTTTTCTTTAAACTTGCTAGAGAAGGTTCTGTAAAAAATTATTTTGGATTGAAGGCTTATCTCGACTTATACTAAGTTAAAACTTAGTATTTTCTTTTTCTTTTTCAATTGGAGTAGATAGTTCCTACTATCACCCGATTCCACACTCCACCCTCTTCTTTTAAACAGGAGTAGAGGTGTTCGCCTTGTTTCTTGTTTAGGAAGAGGTTTCCGGTTCTGTTTTATCTCTCCGTCGGTCTTAGTGTTAGTTCAGCCGCAAGCTTTTTGAAGCATTTGAGGATGGTGGCAACGTCTCTTCATTCTGCGGGTACCGGGTTGGCAGGTTCCTGGTTGCTGCTTCCGACTGGTAGTTAGGAGCCCAAACTCTTGCGTAGCGTCTGGAGAGGCTGCTCTGATCAACAGTTAAATAATATCGGGGTTTCTTGTAGTGCCATGGCGCGCATGGATGGGTGTCCCTGCATGAATATTCGGTGAGCAGCCCTGAGGCCAAATTATGCTGCAGGCTGCGCCAGTCTCCATCCTACATATGCTGCATACAGTAACCGGCTGAATCTACTCTAGAACTTTCTCTCTTAATAAATCACTACGAATACACCCAAACAAAATTGCAAAACTAACCAGCTAATCAGAAAACGCCCAAACCTATCTGCGTTTCCTTCGCAAACATACGAAGTATTCGCACTAACTTTAACAGTGTAGAATCATTCCTTCTAACAAACTCATCAGATATCTTAGCTCTCTGTGAAACTAACCTCGAACTTTCTATCCCCTCTTATGAGTTTTACGTTCCTGGTTACTTTCCCCTCTTCAAGAAGGACTCCAATGTTCATATGCATGGGCTTGGTGTTTATGTCAGTGAACACCTCCCTATAGCTAGGGTAATCTCTCTTGAATCCCTAGACCATTCTTTCATGTGCTTCCGTCTCTCGCTTCTAAGCTCGGTTAGCTATCTTTTCTTTCTCTACCGCTCCCCCTCATCTTCTGACTGTGCAGTACTTGATAATATCTCTATTAATATCGATAAGGCCATTTCTTCTTATCCATCTGCCCATATATTTGCGTTTGGTGACTTTAACGCCCACCACGCCAAGTGGCTGGACAACTCTGTTACCGATCTTGCTGGTGTCCACGCCATGAATTTTTCAATTACTCACTCTCTTACGCAAGTGGTGGATTTCCCCACACGTTTCTCCAATAACCCTAATGGAAGGGACTCACTGATAGACCTCTGCTTCAAATCCATCCCAGACTCTTGCAATGTCAAGCGGCTCTGCCCTCTCAGAAACTCTAATCATGCGGTAGTTTCCATTAACATCTCCTTCCACTCCCACTCCACCCAAGAAACTCAGACCAGCAGAATATCCTACTGCTATCAAAGAGCAGACTGGGAATCGTTCCACGACTTCCTGTGTGACGTCCCGTGGAACAATGTTTTTAGTCTTCCTGTTGAAGACTGTGCATCCGAGTTCTCCTCTTGGGTTAAGGCTAACATCGATGCATTCATCCCAGCCAGGAAGTTTCAGCTTAAATCTCATTCATCCCCCTGGTTCTCGCCCGCTTGCTCGGCTGCCATTGCCCACCGGAACCACTTCTTCCGGCTTTACAGAAGCCACGCGTCGGACCGTAACAGGCGCCTTTTCGCCTCAGCACGTAATAAGTGCAAAAGATACTCAATGAAGCTAAGGTGTTGTTTGCTGCCTGAATGAAGCAACGCATAACATCCCTTTAGTTTGGCACCAAAGACTACTGACGACTCTGTAAAAGTGTGCTTAACAATAGTAAAACCTCAATACCCACTCTAATCAATGAAATTACCGCCCTCTCTGCCGCCTACCGATTTTTGGCAAAGTGTTTGAAGCCATTATCAACGCCGAGGTGGTTCAGTATCTCACAGCCCACAAACTCCTATGGTTTCCGCTTAACCATCATCACAGAATATATATACCAGGCTCTCGACAACAATAGCGAAGCTCGAACCGTTACCCTGGATATTTCCAAAGCGTTTGACAGGGTCTGGCATGCTGGCCTTCTACGCAAGCTACGGAACTATGGTATAACTAGATCATTGTTTGACTTAATCCATTCATTCTAATTGCGCAATGAAGGTAGTATTAAACGGACATGCTTACCAAAACTAGCAGATGACCGCGGGTCTCCCTCAAGGCTCTATCCTAGGTCCTACTCTTTTTCTGATCTACATTAACGATCCCTCCTATGTTATAAGATCCCAAGTAGGCATATACGCCGACGACACATCGTTTACTCTCGCCTCGATAAAAAATCTACTGAGGTTGACAAAGCGAACCTCACTGCCGAGTTGGAGAAGGACCCCCAATCCGTGATGGACTGGGGAAAGAAATGGCTCGTAAATTTTAATGCTTCCAAAACGAAGCTGCTATCTATTAACCATCATAGAAATTCGCTCCTACCCCCTCATTAGCGTGGAACAGTCTAGCCTCCCTGAGAGTAAAACACTATGCCTCCTTGGCCTCATACTCTCAGCGGACCTCAAGTGGAATCCATTGCTAAATCCGCTGGCAAAAAGGTCTGTTCACTGTGCAGGGTCAGAAAGTTTTTTTCCGCCTGAGTACATCCTACACATATATAAATCTACCATACGCCCGTGTATTGAATACTGTTGCCACATCTGGTCGGGTGCCCCTGCTATTCATCTCGGTTTTCTTGACAAAATCCAACGGAGAATCTGCAATGTGATCGATACCGACTTGGCAGACCGGCTGCAGTTTCTCTCTCACCGGCGGGACGTGGCTTCCCTGTTTCTCGTCTATAAATTCTTTCGCGGCTTCTGTTCCGATGAACTTAGATCACTGGTGCCCCCTAGGTATGAATTTACACGAGCTACTAGATAAGCTACTAGGTCCCACCCTTTTACAGTGAAACCAATAAAATGTAACCGCAATTTCTACTCTAACAGCTTCTTTTCACGCACTTCCCGCCTGTGGAATTTCCTTCGATATATTTGCTTCCCTGACAGCTACAATCTCCAGAAATTTAGATGTAAGGTCAATAGATATCTTCTATCACACTAACTCGCATCCATTTTCACAAGCTCTTTTTCTATCTACTCCACCCACATCCTCGGTATCCTCATCCGTCTATTACCTTCCTCCTGACATTTCCTATAACTACCCCCTCTTTCTCATCACTTTCCCCTATGGAACCCCCTGTGCAACATTGACAGTAGAATGCCTTGCTTGGGGTGAGATACTTCGCCATACGTTCTGAATTGATCTTAAATGAAATGACTATATTGAATACATAACTGCATCTACTTCAAGATAACTGAGTCAGGCCAGGCAGTTTTTCTTGCCTGCGTCTATTTTTCAGATTTATGAATCTATCATTCGTCTTTGCATTAAATACTGTTGCAATATTCGGTCGGATGCTTCTGATATTAATTTTGAGTTTCTCGACCAAGTCCAAAATAAGGATCTGCAATATGATCGATTCAGACTTAGCAGCTCAACTTCAGTCACTTTCTCACCGAGTGATGTGGCTTCCCTCTGTCTTCTCTACAAGTATTTTCATGGCAACTGCACTGACGAACTGTGACATCGCTCTCGGGTCGCTAGTCGTGATAATGGCCTCGACAGAGTAGCTAGTCTTCAAGACGTCTATTATTACGGCGATCCTCCTTGCCCACGCTGTGAATACTGATCCAAGGAAGGCACGCCAAAGTCTTGCTAGCTGTGTCTTTACCACGTCGAACCAGGCCGGACGCGCGCGTAGACTTGGTTAACAAAAAAATACGGCACCAAAAAAAATAAATAAATAAAAAATTTCGATAATACCTGAATAAGTTGCGTAAAGAGTTATATATATATATATATATATATATATATATATATATATATATATATATAATTATCAACAGAAGCAAAATATACAATCGTTGAATTCAATTTCCACGGTGGAGCGAAGTTTTCGTTTAAGAATAATCAGAGATTTCAATTTTTCAAATAAAAAGTCTTTTCAGGGCTCTTTACCGAAGCGTTACGGAGACCGCCGACGTGGGGTATTTTGAGAACAGCGGTAGTAAATTTGTCTTGTCTCTTTCGCTCGGCAGCTCTTACTGCTTTTGCTCACTGGGGTCTCGATTTTTATACTTGTCTCAAATACTCTTAAAGGATGCGGAGTGACTCGATGTATCTTATGCAAATCAAATCCTTGACCAATAAGATTACTTCCACCTACACTTTTCAAGGTGGAGTTTGGTCTAACCAATGAACAGCAATCTATCCTTTGACGTAATCTCTCTTCGTCCGCTTCTTCTTAATTCAACTGATTACATCAGCAAATCCAGTCTTTATCTAAGAAACTTTGACTACAAGAATAAAAACGAATTTTTCACTGGTTTACCTACCACATTTATTTTCAAGTGCTACTAGATTGGCATTAACGTCCCACCCTTTGACCCTCAAAATAGTAAAATGTAAGCTTCTCTTCTACTCTAACAGTTTTTTTCCTCACACTTCCGGTTTGTGAAACTTTCTTACCGTCTTCTTGGTTCCCTTATAGCTACAGTCTCCAAAAGTTTAAATTTTACCTCAATAGGCATCTTCTATCTCCTTGATCCCTGTCCATCTCTTGTCTTTTATTCAAGATATCATGTACCTTGCTTGTTCTTTCACAGTAACCCCCTGCGCACCAGTGGCATTTCTGCCTTGCTTGGGGTGAAATGATTATAAAAAAAAGCACAATGGAAAGGTTGCGTAAGTACCGAGGTTATATTAAGTAAAATGGGAGCAAAAATGTCGCATACTCAGAATCATAGAGGAAGGGGTTTATGTTTTGTTTTGTTTTGTTTTTTACATATAATGAGGAAGAATGACTTCGAGAAACTGACGCTCACAGGACATAGAAAAGGCATCAGTGATAGGAGAAGGAACCGGGTCACCTACCGAACGAGCTTGTGGGAATAGACGGCGGAACGGGGGTGGGAAGGATAGTAAAGTGACAAACGAAACTAGGAGCTGCAAAAAAATAGAAACCTGTGGAGAACCATGATCATCCAGATCCTGAAGCAAAATAACCCGTAAAAGATGAACAAGAAGAAAATATATTCAGTGGATCCGAGAATTGCAAATGCAATTCAAAGTTTCAGATCGACTAATTAAATTAGTGGGACATAGTTTAGAACTCAAATTCAGCCACTCTTGAACCATTATTTTAAAACAAGGGAGATAAATAACGATTACACTGTGTGTATTTTAGTTTCTCAGTTGTGTGTGTGGTGGTGATCAGTCTTCATTTACGTTGATTTGTTTCTCGTTTTTTATTTTTTTTATTTTTCGGATTTCTTGCTTTTGGTTTCCAAAAGATTTCCCACATTTCTTTTATCGATGTTTTCTTCATTCCTTTAACACGTTTTCGTTTTTTTCCTTCTTCATGTTTTTTCGTTTTATCTTAAATTTCATTAATTCTTTCTTCCCTTTATTGCATCAACGTTGTGCAAATGTAGATGTACCTGTCCGTACATATATATATCATCTGAGTTACCCGCCCCGAATCGTAAAATAAAATATGGAATAGAACTATGACATTATTTTGTTTGAAATTTTTTAACTGCGTTTATAAATAAGATATACTCAAGACACTAATGTCTTTAAAATAATCGATGAATAATGAATTTTACAAGAATTGTTTTAATTTTTTTAAAATTTTAATTAATAATTAAAATTCTAAATTGGGTTATGTAGCAACCAGTCTACCGCAGAAAGCAATGGCAACCTACTGCGGGTTAATCTTCTCTCCAGCCAGTCATGTCTCATTCGAGACATGATTGTCCAAGCGTGTATCACGCATGGTACTTCACTGACTAACTGAACATAATAGTTGAAATCTTGATTAAGGCATATCTTGGGCATAAAGTGGGGGATCGTTTTTCTATTGTTATGAAGTAATAAACCGATCTCCCATTAATTGCTACTAAATAATATAATATATCTCTTCCCACTCTAGCTATGAATCAAATAAGAGGATAGATTGGGTTCTATAGCCTTGGCTGGCGACCAGTCTACCGCAGAAAGCAATGTCAACCTACTGCGGGATAATCTTCTGCCCAGTCAGTCATGGCTCGAAAGAGACATGATCACCCAAGCGTGTATCACGTATGGCACTTGACTGAGTGACTGAATATAATAACTGAAAGCATGATTAAGGCATTTACTGGGCATAAAGTGGGGGATCAGTTTTATATTGTTATGAAGTAATAAACTGATCCCCCTCTAATTACTACTAAATAATATAATACATCTCTTCACGTATGGAACTTAACTGACTGTCGGACTAAAAATTCTTTTCTGTGATATTTTAAACTTAAAGTAAATCATATTTGTTTCAAATCAGATTAATTGTGCTGTAAATCAGCTAATATTTCTATAAAAAAAATTCATAAAAGTATTTTTTTGGAGGGGGAATCCTTTTCATTGAAGAGAATGTATAGATTGCGATGAAATAAAAAGGACGCTAATCAACTATTTCAGCGAGAATCCTTCCAATCAAATTAAATTAGTTTTTGTAATACAATAAAGTATATTGATGATTGGAAATATTAAATTTAAACTATAAGCTTGAAATTAAGACTAAAATATAAGCTTCAAGAAAGATTTTTCATTTTAAAAATTCATTTAAACATTATCTTTTTTTCCTGTTTTGTCGGGATATCTATTTACTATGATTTTTAAAAAAATCTATTTTGGTATAAATAATCCAAGAAAAATAATTTCACTTAGAAATACCATTCCAACACGTTAGTTGAATTAGAAGATATTCTTAGAATTTTTATAAACCATAACAAAAACATGTTTATATGGCAAATAAAAAATCTATTATAGTTTGTTGTTCACATCGTATATAACAAGTTTATAAAATAAAAATATTACATTGAACTATAAGAATACTTTCATAATGTTTAATTAAGTTATTGTTATAGACTATAAATTTAATCCTTTAATTTTGGTGGTGGTGGTGGGGGGTGCCGGCTTTGAAAACTATTGCCCGGAATTTTATTTTTCTCGCTGACCATTGGAGTAGTGATTACCAATTTAGTTTCGTAAACTATTCCTAAACTAGTCAATTTCTTAGTTACATATTTATCTTGTGCGAACTTTTGATTTTTTGTTTTAAATCGAATTCACCCAAAGTAAGGCAGTAAAGCCATTAAAACGCAAAGGATTTTCTGAGCGAATTAGAAAAATAGAAACATAACGAAGGTGCTAAAACAATAGAATATGACCGAAAAGAATGGAGCCGGAAGAGAGTTCCACAAGCGAAAAATACAACAAAAGAAACTGTTAACATAGAAGTTACGGTTACCTCTAGTTGATCTCATCAATTTACAATTAAATGTAAATTGATGAGATCTTGTTGCTAATCTCTTCAGTCAGTAAAGTACCATACGTGATACACGCTTTGGGTGATCACGTTTCATAAGAGACATGACTGACTGGGCAGAAGATTATTCCGCAGTAAGTTGCCATTACTTTCAGCAGTAGACTGGTTGCCAATCAAGGATATAGAACCCAATCTGTCCTGTTATTTAACCCATAACTGGAAGGAAGAGACGGATTAATACCTTTCTCAAGGGTATTTGGGCGTAAGTGAATGCAAGGAATTCAAATGGAATTCGAACTCGGCTCCCTGATTTTTTGTTCCGAGCCGATACCCACTGCACCACAACGCACATCCTATCTCAACATAGAGCAATAGTTAAAAAGCTGGTCTCAGAAATTGATAAATTCCGACCGATATGGAATCACTACTTGTGGCTTTTTCCATAAATAAATTTGATTTTTTAGAGGCGAGTGGGTTGTATATATTAGACTATTCTAGAATATTTACTGGAAGAAATCTTTCTATCAACGGATAGAAAAATAAACTGGCAAATATACTAAAACAGAAAGTTGCAGAAAACAAGGACGCGTTTTTCACAGGTTTTATTCACCTTATACGAGTGAGAGAAGCAGAGAGAATGGAATCTATTCCAGCAAAACTTTGACAGTCATTCAGTTAAGTGCCAAACGTGATACACGCTTGGGCGATCATGTCTTAAAATACTTTTTTATACTGAAAAATTCGCCTTATTTATTGAATCACCCACGTAGAAGTCATTATACCGAAAAATTCACCTTATTTATTAAATGGCCCTCGTAGAAGTCCTTATACCGAAAAATTCACCTTATTTATTGAATGACCCTCGTAGATGTCCTTATACCGAAAAATTCACCTTATTTATTAAATGGCTCTCGTAGAAATCCTTATACCGAAAAATTCACCTTATTTATTGAATGACCCTCGTA
This sequence comes from Ascarosepion bandense, assembly GCA_037127315.1. Lineage (NCBI taxonomy): Eukaryota > Metazoa > Mollusca > Cephalopoda > Sepiida > Sepiidae > Ascarosepion > Ascarosepion bandense. The sequence goes on along the minus strand of JBBBDQ010000895.1, from coordinate 2,557,847 downwards.
GAAGTCCTTATACCTAAAAATTGACCTTATTTATTGAATGACCCTCGTAGAAGTCCTTATACCGAAACATTTACCTTATTTATTGAATGACACTCGTAGAAGTCCTAATACCGAAAAATTCACCTTATTTATTGAATGACCCTCGTAGAAGTCCTTATACCGAAAAATTCACCTTATTTATCGAATGACCCTCATAGATGTCCTTATACCGAAAAATTCACCTTATTTATCGAATGACCCTCATAGATGTCCTTATACCGAAAAATTCACATTATTTATTGAATGACCCTCGTAGAAGTCCTTATACCGAAAAATTCACCTTATTTATCGAATGACCCTCATAGATGTCCTTATACCGAAAAATTCACATTATTTATTGAATGACCCTCGTAGAAGTCCTTATACCGAAAGATTCACCTTATTTATTGAATGCCCCTTATAGATCGAGGAAACCTTAAGAAAACTAAGAGTTCCACCGGGAACGGCTAATAATGGAAGTAATATTAACAACAATTAACAATTAACATTAACATTAACAACATCAAATACGCAGATTACACTTTTTCGATGACAAATGTAAAAAGAAAGTTGTAGAATCTTTTAGACAAAGATAAGCGAAAAGAAAGGACTTAACACAAATGGTAAGGAAACGGCATGTATTGTTGTCAGCAAGAAGGAAATCCTAGGATGCGATCTACAAATTTGAGATGTCGAAAGTACAGAAATTAAAATATCTAGGAAATATTTTAACCGATGAAGTTAATCCGAAGCTGCATTGAAATAATTAATGATGCCTTCCAAAAGCCGAACAAAGTATTAAGAAGCATGCAGATGTTAGAAATGGGTAAAAAGGGATAAACTACCACGTAATATTGGTCCTCTTATATGGGACTGAATGCTGCACAATCACATAGCCGAAGAAGAGACTTGTGGCAATAGAAATGAAGTTCTACAGAAGGATGTTAATAATACAATAAACATGTAAGGCATTATGAAATAGTGAAATGCCTTCCAAAACCTAAGGAAAGTATGAAGAAACTGGAAAATTTCTTTTGAAACAAAGAAAAGTTTGCTGAACTGATATGTTATATAAATCTTCCCATATAGCAATAAATGCAAATAAATCTCCACACAGATAAAGAGGAAATATCAGGCCACACATATGCGGTAATACAGAAGGATGCTGAGGATGCCAAGGACGAAACATGCGATTAAGGAGGAACGTCTTTTGAAAAATAGTAACAAAAAGGTTACTTTTACATAGAATCGGAACGAAACAACTCAAATTTCAAGGGCACAAAATGAGAGAGAGAGAGAGAGAGAGAGATAGAAAGCTTGATGAATACTATATTCATAGGACATATTAAAGGCAAGAGAGAGAGAGAGAGAGAGAGAGAGAAGGAAACAGCGAGTAATCACCTCAATGAGAGTGTATAAATGAGTGACAGAATTCTAAAAGTCAAGCATTGCTTACAGCAGGGGTCGTTAACTCATTCGACCCCGTGGACCGGATCGTGTTATAATGACGGATGAAGACTAATAAAGAAAAATTAATGAAAATTACATATGCAGACCCCTGTCAACCTAAATATTTAAAACCATAATGAAAATAAACATTGAGAAATCAGAAAAACAAAAGAAAATCTAAAATTAAAAACACCTAACAAAAATTACTTTTCCTCAAGGAACGTGAAAATACTTCAAAGTGAGAAGAATCAACCGAAGTGAAATGGATGAAATTATGACGTGTAGGTTTGAAACTGTTACTGAAAATTGTACCACAAAGGAACCACACACACGCATCAAACAAAAACGAAAGACATACACCCATACATACGAGTACAAACAGTTGCAAACATATGCATTTACGTACGTACACATGCGGTATCATCCACACATTCATGAGGCATGTATGTATAATGCGCGTATATTTAGATTTCTGCGACCTCGCAGGTCAGTCCCTCCCTGGCCTCATTTGCTTCTCGTTTCTTTCACTTCTGTTTATCTTTTAAGTAGCCAAGGGTCATAACAAATATGTATCCATTATTTGGCTCGCGGGCTGATCAAAATGCCTTTGCGGGCCGGATCCGGCCCGCGGGCTTGTAGGTTGCCGACCCTTAGCTTACAGTTTTGAAGGACAGGAAGTTGTGAAGAGCCTTGATCACTGACTTGACAATCTTGTGTAAATGGATAACAGAACAGGGAATGGGGAGATATTAACATGTCAAGCATTGCTTACAGCTCTGAAGAATAAGAAGTTGTGGAGAGCCATGATTAACTTTTTAGTGAGTTTGTATAAATGAATGGTAGAACACGAATTGGGAGGCAGACATTGCTTACATTACTAAAGGATAGGATTTTGTGGAGAGCCATGATCACCGACATAACGAGCTTGTGTAAATGCATAGCAGAATATGAACTGGGATAGATAGTAAAAACTCAAATACTGCTTAGCGCTACAAAGGATAGAAAGTTGTGGAGATCTTTGATCGCCAACGTTCTGAATAGACGCAGAACATAACAGAATAACCATCTTGGTCGTAGATATAATGAAAGGCTCTTTGATTTTGTGTTCAATTCCTACTGAATGCTTTTACAAAAACGGTGATTTCTGTTTTAAACGTGTATATATTTTTGGCTTATTTATTTTTTTCATTTTTGCTTATTTATTATTGTGATTAATTATTCATGGTGTTTTGGGGGCCATCGTAATATGAGGACATCCATTTTTTGGTCTGAGTGCGTCATTTCGACAACAAGAAACCAAGGTATCATTTTCTTGCTAATCCCTACTCTACTCTTGGTCGACTTTGTGGTAATGTAGGAAGGACATTGGGGAAATGGGGCGAAATGCCATAAGCAATATTTCGCGGGGAAGGTGTCATCTTGAAAATTTAGAAATGAGGGAAGGAGAGAAATAGTTACAAAAAAATCATATGTAAAATTAATAGGAAAAAATCATAAGAAAAAAAAATAGTTTTATAAGAAAAAATAAACAAAATTAGAAAATTCAAAATGGCCTTTTGAAAGAAAGAAAGTATCCGTAAAAGGAGAAAGACATGAAAAAAAAGAAACAAATAGAAAAATTATTAAGAATATGAAGAAGAAATAAAAATGAAAGATATAAAAAAAAAACGTAGAAGAAATAAAGAAAAAATATAAAAATGAAAAATATTAAGAATACAAAAAGAAAAAGTAAATTTAAAAAGAAGCATTATGAAAATGAAGAAAAAGAGAATACGAAGAAAAAATAAGAACTAAGGCAATACGTGATTGAATGAAAGAATGAAAGAAAAGGTAAAGATAATGGAAAGAAAATGAAAGAGAAAGAAATATTAAAAATACGAAAAAGAATAAAAAAAAACAAATACGTAAGGAAAAAAGAAGGAAGGAATACAAAAATAAAGAAACTGAAAAGTTAAAATAGGAAATATAAAGAAAGAATACACACACACACATATATATATACATGCATACACACACACACACACACACACACATATATATATATATATATATATATATATCCAAGCCAAAAGAAAGAATGATTACAATCCAAACGAACATTTCGAAAGAAAGAATAAATTCATATAAAAAAATAAGAATTAATGAATTCCAAATGAAAGAATGTATCTAACCGAAAAGTAAAGATGAATCCAATCCAAAAATGAGTACTGATCCACTCCAAAAGAAATAATGAATCCAATCCCAAAGAAAGTATGAATCTAATGTAAAAGTTAGAATGGACCCAATCCAAATGAATGGATAAACCTAATCTAAAAATTTATAAATTCAATAAAAACGAAAAATTAATCAAATTTAAAAGAAAAAAATGTATCCAATCTAGAAGAAAGAATGAACCCAATCCAAAAGGCAGAATGAATCAAATTCAAAATAAAAAATGGAACTAATACAAAAGTGAGAATGAATCCAATTCATAAAATAATAAATCTAATCCACAAAAGAATGAATAAAATGAAAATGAAGGAATGAAAAAAAATTAATTCAAACTAAAAATTAAGAATGAATTCAATGTAAAAGAAAGAAAGAATGAAAATCCAAAAAAAAAGAATGAATCCAATCCAAATGAAAGAATGAATGCAATCCAAAAGAAAGAATGAATCCAATCCAAAAGAAAGAATGAATCCAATCCAAAAGTAAGAATGAATCCAATCCAAAAGAAAGAATGAATCCAATCCAAAAGTAAGAATGAATCCAATCCAAAAGTAAGAATGAATCCAATCCAAAAGTAAGAATGAATCCAATCCAAAAGAAAGAATGAATCCAATCCAAAAGAAAGAATGAATCCAATCCAAAAGTAAGAATGAATCCAATCCAAAAGAAAGAATGAATCCAATCCAAAAGAAAGAATGAATCCAATCCAAAAGAAAGAATGAATCCAATCCAAAAGAAAGAATGAATGCAATCCAAAAGTGAGAATGAATCCAATCCAAAAGAAAGAATGAATGCAATCCAAAAGTAAGAATGAATCCAATCCAAAAGTAAGAATGAATCCAATCCAAAAGAAAGAATGAATGCAATCCAAAAGAAGGAATGAATCCAATCCAAAAGAAAGAATGAATCCAATCCAAAAGTAAGAATGAATCCAATCCAAAAGTAAGAATGAATCCAATCCAAAAGAAAGAATGAATGCAATCCAAAAGAAAGAATGAATCCAATCCAAAAGTAAGAATGAATCCAATCCAAAAGAAAGAATGAATGCAATCCAAAAGAAAGAATGAATGCAATCCAAAAGAAAGAATGAATCCAATCTAAAAGAAAGAAGGAATCCAATCCAAACGAAAGCATGAATCCAATCCAAAAGACAGAATGAATCCAATCCAAAAGAAAAAATGAATGCAATCCAAAAGAAAGAATGAATGCAATCCAAAAGAAAGAATGAATCCAATCCAAAAGAAAGAATGAATCCAATCCAAAAGAAAGAATGAATGCAATCCAAAAGAAAGAATGAATCCAATCCAAAAGACAGAATGAATCCAATCCAAAAGAAAGAATGAATGCAATCCAAAAGAAAGAATTAATGCAATCCAAAAGAAAGAATGAATCCAATCCAAAAGTAAGAATGAATCCAATCCAAAAGAAAGAATGAATCCAATCCAAAAGAAAGAATGAATACAATCCAAAAGAAAGAATGAATGCAATTCAAAAGTAAGAATGAATCCAATCCAAAAGAAAGAATGAATCCGATCCAAAAGAAAGAATGAATGCAATCCAAAAGAAAGAATGAATCCAATCCAAAAGAATGAATGAATGCAATCCAAAAAAAAGAATGAATGCAATCCAAAAGAAAGAATGAATCCAATCTAAAAGAAAGAAGGAATCCAATCCAAACGAAAGAATGAATCCAATCCAAAAGACAGAATGAATCCAATCCAAAAGAAAAATGAATGCAATCCAAAAGAAAGAATGAATGCAATCCAAAAGAAAGAATGAACCTAATCCAAAAGAAAGAATGAATCCAATCCAAAAGAAAGAATGAATGCAAACCAAAAGAAAGAATGAATCCAATCCAAAAGACAGAATGAATCCAATCCAAAAGAAAGAATGAATGCAATCCAAAAGAAAGAATGAATGCAATCCAAAAGAAAGAATGAATGCAATCCAAAAGAAAGAATGAATCCAATCCAAAAGTAAGAATGAATCCAATCCAAAAGAAAGAATGAATCCAATCCAAAAGAAAGAATGAATACAATCCAAAAGAAAGAATGAATACAATCCAAAAGAAAGAATGAATGCAACCCAAAAGTAAGAATGAATGCAATCCAAAAGAAAGAATGAATCCAATCCAAAAGACAGAATGAATGCAATCCAAAAGAAAGAATGAATCCAATCCAAAAGAAAGAATGAATGACAATCCAAAAGAAAGAATGAATCCAATCCAAAAGAAAGAATGAATCCAATCCAAAAGAAAGAATGAATCAATCCAAAAGAAAGCATGAATTCACTCCAAAAGAAAGAATGAATCCAATCAAAAAGAAAGAATGAATGCAATCCAAAAGAAAGAATGAATCCAATCTAAATGAAAGAATGAATCCAATCCAAAAGAAGAATGAATCCAATTAAAAAAAAAAGAATAAATCCCATCCAAAAGAAAGAATGAATCCAATCCAAAAGAAAGAATGAATCCAATCCTAAAGAAAGAATGAATGCAATCCAAATGAAAGAATGAATCCAATCCAACTGAAAGAATGAATCCAATCCAAAAGAATGTATGAATCCAATCCAAATGAAAGAATGAATCCAATCCAAAAGAAAGAATGAATCCAATCCAAAAGTAAGAATGAATGCAATCCAAAAGAAAGAATGAATCCAATCCAAAAGAAAGAATGAATACAATCCAAAAGAAAGAATGAATGCAATCCAAAAGAAAGAATGAATGCAATCCAAGAGAAAGAATGAATCCAATCTAAAAGAAAGAACGAATCCAATCCAAAAGAAAGAATGAATCCAATCCAAAAGACAGAATAAATCCAATGCAAAAGAAAGAATGAATCCAATCCAAAAGAAAGAATGAATCCAATCCAGAAGAAAGAATGAATGCAATCCAAAAGCAATAATGAATCCAATCCAAAAGAAAGAATGAATCCAATCCAAAAGACAGAATGAATCCAATCCAAAAGAAAGAATGAATGCAATCCAAAAGAAAGAATGAATGCAATCCAAAAGAAAGAATGAATCCAATCCAAAAGTAAGAATAAATCCTATCCAAAAGAAAGAATGAATCCAATCCAAAAGAAAGAATGAATCCAATCCAAAAGAAAGAATGAATGCAATCCAAAAGAAAGAATGAATGCAATCCAAAAGAAATAATGAATCCAATCCAAAAGAAAGAATGAATGCAATCCAAAAGAAAGAATGAATCCAATCCAAAAGAAAGAATGAATCCAATCCAAAAGGAAGAATGAATCCAATCCAGAAGAAACAATGAATCCAATCCAAACGAAAGAACGAATCCAATCCAAAAGAAAGAATGAATGCAATCCAAAAGAAAGAATGAATCCAATCCAAAAGAAAGAATGAATGCAATCCAAATGAAAGAATGAATCCAATCCAAAAGAAAGAATGAATGCAATCCAAAAGAAAGAATGAATCCAATCCAAAAGAAAGAATGAATCCAATCCAAAAGAAAGAATGAATGCAATCCAAAAGTAAGAATGAATCCAATCCAAAAGAAAGAATGAATCCAATCCAAATCAAAGAATGAATCCAATCCAAAAGAAAGAATGAATCCAATCCCCAAAAAAAAAGAATGAATCCAATCCAAAAGAAAGAATGAATCCAATCCAAAAGTAAGAATGAATCCAATCCAAATGAAAGAATGAATTCAATCCAAAAGAAAGAATGAATCCAATCCAAATGAAAGAATGAATCCAATCCAAAAGTAAGAATGAATCCAATCCAAAAGAAAGAATGAATCTAATCCAAAAGAAAGAATGAATCCAATCCAAAAGTAAGAATGAATCCAATCCAAAAGAAAGAATGAATCCAATCCAAATGAAAGAATGAATTCAATCCAAAAGAAAGAATGAATCCAATCCAAATGAAAGAATGAATCCAATCCAAAAGTAAGAATGAATCCAATCCAAGTGAAAGAATGAATCCAATCTAAAAGAAAGAATGAATCCAATCCAAAAAAAAGAATGAATCCAATCCAAAAGAAAGAATGAATCCAATCAAAAAGTAAGAATGAATCCAATCCAAATGAAAGAATGAATCCAATCCAAAGGAATGAATGAAAAGTCTTAATTAGGTGCCACCACTCATTTTCGATACTTAATTTAAATTGAATTTTTAAAAATATAAAAAGTTTTCATGAAGCTTTAATTTTAGTGGAAATTGAAAGCCAAGAGATTAAATTTACTAATTCCAGTAAGCAAAATACTCTGGTGTATTTCAAACGGAAATTATATTGATTGGAATCTGAAATGATTTGGATTTTTAAAAAGTTCAATTTTTCTCCCATTTTTCATCGATCAAAACATTTTGTAAACAGTAGCCAATTCACATTTTTAAAAGATCTTGCAAAAATGTACTTCGCCATAACCTTATTTTATTAAAATTAGCAAATTTAAACTTACGTAAATCTTTGTCTATATTTCTGAGATGAGGTAGTATTTTCAGTATTTACATTATTCGGACTATTGTCCTTATCTTTGTTGACACTTGTGCGACGTTTAATAATAGATCATTCTATTTGTCTATATTTCTGAGATGAAGTAGTATTTGCAGTATTTACATTATTCGGACTATTGTCCATATCTTTGTTGCCATTTGTATGATGTGCAATAATAGATCATTCTATTTGTCTATATTTCTGAGATGAGGTAGTATTTACAGTATTTACATTATTCGGACTATTGTCCTTATCTTTGTTGACATTTGTGCGACGTTTAATAATAGATCATTCTATTTGTCTATATTTCTGAGATGAGGTAGTATTTACAGTATTTACATTATTCGGACTATTTTCCTAATCTTTGTTGACATTTGTGCGACGTTTAATAATAGATCATTCTATTTGTCTATATTTCTGAGATGAGGTAGTATTTACAGTATTTACATTATTCTGACTATTGTCCTCATCTTTGTTGCCGTTTGTACGACGTTTAATAATAGATCATTCTATTTGTCTATATTTCTGAGATGAGGTAGTATTTACAGTATTTACATTATTCGGACTATTGTCCTCATCTTTGTTGACATTTGTGCGACGTTTAATAATAGATCATTCTATTTGTCTATATTTCTGAGATGAGGTAGTATTTACAGTATTTACATTATTCGGACTATTGTCCTCATCTTTGTTGACATTTGTGCGACGTTTAATAATAGATCATTCTATTTGTCTATATTTCTGAGATGAGGTAGTATTTACAGTATTTACATTATTCGGACTATTGTCCTCATCTTTGTTGACATTTGTGCGACGTTTAATAATAGATCATTCTATTTGTCTATATTTCTGAGATGAGGTAGTATTTACAGTATTTACATTATTCGGACTATTGTCCTCATCTTTGTTGACATTTGTGCGACGTTTAATAATAGATCATTCTATTTGTCTATATTTCTGAGATGAGGTAGTATTTACAGTATTTACATTATTTGGACTATTGTCCTCATCTTTGTTGACATTTGTGCGACGTTTAATAATAGATCATTCTATTTGTCTATATTTCTGAGATGAGGTAGTATTTACAGTATTTACATTATTCGGACTATTGTCCTCATCTTTGTTGACATTTGTACGACGTTTAATAATAGATCATTCTATTTGTCTATATTTCTGAGATGAGGTAGTATTTACAGTATTTACATTATTCGGACTATTGTCCTCATCTTTGTTGACATTTGTGCGACGTTTAATAATAGATCATTCTATTTGTCTATATTTCTGAGATGATATCCCCAGTGATTGTAATAAAAGGTTTGGTTCGAAATTCTTAGCACTTGAAAAATCGTACAAATGGCAACATAGATGAGGACCATAGTCCGAATAATATAAATACTGTTACCTTAATCTGATTTGAAACATGTATTACTTGTTTACTGTTTGAAATGTACGATAAAAGCATTTCTTAATCATGGTAGCCCTCTTATCAGGGTCATCTAAGGTGACGAATAACTTAATGACAAACGGAAGCCGTCAAAACGCTAAGTATGGCGTCCAAATTTGACATAATTTTATATAATCGTAATCCTACGCTTAATTTTACGTTTCGATTTTTGGTTTTTAACTACATAGTAAAATTAATAGTATTGCATAACATTTTCTGCAATTATATAATATTTTATAGAATTTTGGTTAGTTTAGCCTTATAACCATACGTTTGAATATGCTTTCTGAAAAAATTTAAATGAAAACAATATAAAACTTACTTTTAAAATAATTTTAAAATTTAATAACCGAGCTAACTCAATTTATGAAATATTATGCTCAATAGGAATTCAACAGAATAAAAAAATTATAATTTCAATAGTAGGATTAGCAAAAAGGCTATTGAAATGTACAACAAAAACAGACTAAATGGGTTATAAAAAATAGAAAAAGGAAAGAGTTTTCAATTTCTTTAAGGTACCTACATTCACAACTAATGTAAAAATGATCAAACTAGAAAATAAATGACTTTAAATTTTGAAAGCGGAATTCGGGAAGCCTAAGTCTGAAGCAGGTGGAAAAGAAAAGAATTGGTCACTGAATACAAATGTTCATTATAAGGAATTTTTACTGTAAGGGGGGGGGGAACAACCCTTGAATCACGTGACGGCCATCCGTACAAATAAAATACGGGTTATCAGCATGTACACAACTAAAATGTTTTAATTATTTTAAAAATCTATTGGCTAAACTATTTGTATCAAGCGTTTCAATTTTCCATTCGTAAATATAGTCGTCACGCATTAATTTAACAACCAAGTTTAACGATAAAGAAGGAAATGTTAAGAGATGTTTGAAACTATAAATTATTAAAATAAAAAATATGAAAATGAATACAATTCTTGTAAAATTTCATTATTCATTGAAAAGTTTTTTCAGACTATGATATCCTCAATTTGTATTGTTTACAAAAGCAATTAAAAGTTTATCTAAATAAAAAATGGCATAGTTTTATTGCATTTTTGTTTTCGCAATTCGGAGAAGATTTTCTAAAACATAGGCTAATTTAGAAGAAAAAGAGACACTTGATTAGTATTCCCTAATGACTCCTGAATTTAATTAATGTTAGGTTTTATTGGGAAACGATCACGAATTTCTCGATATTCCCGGAAATTGATTGGGATGTGCGTTGTGGTGCATTGGATATCGGCTCGGAACGAGAAATCGGGGAGCCGAGTTCGAGTTCGAATTATAGTTGAATTCATTGCATTCACTTACGCGCAAATACCCTTGGGAAAGGTATTAATCCGCCTATTCCTTCAAGTTATGGGTTAAATAACAGGACAGATTGGGTTCTATAGCCTTGGTCAGCAACCAGTCTACCGCAGAAAGCAATGGCAACCTACTGCGGGATAATCTTCTGCCCAGTCAGTCATGTCTCTTTCGAAAGATGATCCCCCAAGTGTGTATCACGTATGGCACTTAACTGACTGACTGAATATAATAGTTGGAAACATATTTAAAATGTGTACTGGACATAAAGTGGGGGATCGGTTTTCTATTGTTATTAAGTAATAAACTGATCCCCCACTAATTATACTTAATATAATAATGTAATATAATATTTCTCTTCTCCCTCCAGCTATGAGTCAAATAGCAGGTCAGATTGGGTTCTATCGCCTTGGTCGGCAACCAATCTACCGCAGAAAGCAATGGCAACCTACTACGGGATAATCTTCTGCCCAATCAGTCATATCTCTTTCGAGACATGATCGCCCAAGCGTGTATCACGTATGGCACTCAACTGACTGACTGATTGGTGATAAAGAGTAACACATGTAAAAAATATTTTTACCAAGATTTTCTAAAAATAATTATTTTAAAAATGATTTCATTCAATTATAAATAAGTCTTGAAATTTTCATCAAAATCTGACCATTATTTGATCTCTGCAAGAATTCCCAAATGAGTCTGTCTCACTGGCAAAAAAAGTGCCTTGAATAATATTACGTTTGCCGTAATAAACCCTTGCAAAAATTATGTCAGTCACGGACAAAAGAAAACCAAAATTTTCTCCCAACATTTTAAACGTATTTTAACAAAATAAATTCTTTTTAAAATAGATAAAAATACTTTGATCTATCATCTTAATAATAAAATAAATATTTTGGGGTAAAACTTTGTTCTGACTTAGTTTGGGGCTTTTTTCTTTCATACTATGCTGTTTTTTCATCAATGTAGTGGAGGTATCTAGAAAGTTCGATATTGGTTCGGGTTAATGAGAAAATGAGAAAATTATTGTGTGAGACTAGAAAAACAATGTGATTTATTGCGTCATTCTTGGAATAAAAATCTAATAGAAAAAATGAATATTAACTCGCTTATTATGCAACCTTCTGTGTATTATGAACAAAAAAGAATTTATTTTGGCACCCGTATACTTGGGGTATATGCAAATAAGTAAATGAATAACTAAGGTATAATCGTTATAAAATAATAGTCATTTCAACTGAAAAATTATTTTATTTTCGGAAGAGTAAGAATGGAGACTCTTACAGTATTATCATCCTGATTATTATTATTATTTTTTTTTTTGCTTTTTTTTTGTGTGTGTGTGTGGAGGGTATTCAGGAGGGAATAAAAAAACAAACAAACAAAAGAAGGAAAGCTAAAAAAAGATCAACAGCAGGAGAATGGAAAAAGAGTGGGAAAAATATAAAAAAAATTTAAAGAAGAAAGTACGGAAGAAATGAACGAACGGACAAACGAAGAAGAAAGAGAAGAAGAAGTAAATTAAAATCGGAAAATATTTCGCGAGAAAATCGAAAAAGAGTGGAGAAAAAGTATGAGTCGAAAGAACGAAGGAAGGAATGAAGAACAGAACGAAGGAAGGAAAGAGGAAAAGAAGGAATGAAGAAATGGAGGAAAAAGTAGAGTAAGGACCCCCCCTCCCCCGAAAAAAATTATCAATAACATAACAACTAAGAAACGTTTTAAAGCAAAACTTTAACCTATGGAATAATAATAAGATATTATTTCGTAGGCGAACAAAAAAAAAAAAAAAAAAAAATCACTGGGTAAAACTATGAATGAAAAGAAAGAAGGAAAACATAATAATAAAAATCCGTATCGCTGTTCCAAATAGAAAATAAAACAGGGAAGGGTAAGGCGAGTAGAATAAAAGAATTTAGGCAATTAAAGAATGGCGAAGGAAGCATTCCAAAAGTTGAGTAAAGTATTAAGAAACAGGACAATTTCGCTAGAAACAAAGAAGATAGTACTGGATTGCTATGTGATGTCGGTTCTTCAATATGGCAGTGAATGCTGGGCAGTATAATCAAAGATGAAGGAAAAACTTGAAACAACTGAAATGTGGTTCTACAGAAGGTTGCTGCGGATATCATGGACCGAGCATGTGAACAATGATTAGGTTTTGGAAAGGATGGAAACGAAAAGGAAATTAATACTGAGCATCAGGAAGAGACAGCTGAAGTTCCTGGGACACGCAATGAGGAAAGAGGGCTTGGAGAACCTGATACTGACAGGCCAGATAGAGGGAAAAAGAAACAGGGGGAAAGCAGCGGATAATATATTTGAAGGGCCTAATCAGGTGAATGATGGAACGAGGTGTAACAGGAGAAAGCGTGCTAAGAGCCACCATGGATAGGGAGACGTGGAAAGCCATGATCGCCTACGTCTTGAAAGGACAGGGCACATAGAAGAAGAATATATATGCCAACTGTTTATAAGAAATTATAATGTGCGTATAAAGTGGGGGATCAATTTTATATTATAATCAATATATAAACTGATCCCTCATTTTGTGGCCATGTTAGTTTCTATACATTTATATTCTAGATTTAAGGGCTTGAGATAATGGAAGACAGAAGGTGGATTGCATGGTGTAACAAGAGAAAGCGTGCTAAGAGCCACCAGGGATAGGGAAACGTGGAAAGCCATGATCGCCTACGTCCTGAAAGAACAGGGCACATAGAAGAAGAAGAAGAAGAAGGAAAGAAAGAAGACGCTAAAAAGAAGGAGACGAAATAGGAAGGTCACAAGACAAGAGAAATCTCGAAAAGGTTTGAAACCAAGACAAGATTGAAGTTGATGACAAAATCGCTGGTAAGGAAGAAAGATTTGGTCAGAGTTTTAAAAAAGAAGGTAGCGAAAAAAAAAAAATTATGCGTGTGCGTTTTTTTGTTTTATGTGCGTGGGGGGGGGGGGGTGCTGTATATGCACACACGCAAAAAATACTCCAAAGTCTTAATATTCATTTTTTTGTTAACAACAGACCTGTCTTGTTTTGTCGAGTGATGCTGTCATGTAATTAATTTAAAACGGCAAATGTCATCATCAAATTTTTAAATGAAAACATTTGTCACGTGTCAGATTCGCTTAGGACATGTCAAAATGACTACCCCGCATACACGCCTACACACACGAAAATAATTTTAGTGTGGGTTGGGAAACGTGTCTCAGGACATGCAAAAACAGAAATGCATAAAAGACAAGTAATATAAAATACCTAGAATTTGAAAATGTTGAGTTACTTCCTCGATAGTGTTGTTATATATATAGGTACCTCGCCTCATTTTCGGCATCTAAATTTAAACTGAATTTTAAAAAAATAAAAAGGTTTTCTTGAAACATTTATTTTAGTTTTAATTGAAACCTAAATGATTAAATTTAAGCAAAATACTCTGTTGTATTTCAAGCAGAAATATTGATTGGAATCTAAAATTTCTCCATTTGTTTTTAATTTATAATTTTTCGGTCATTTTTAAGCGATCGACACATTTGTAAACAAAAGTTATTTCTCGGTTTTAAAAATCTTGCAAATATAAAATATTGTGACTCATTATTTTTTGGAAAATTAGGAAATTTAATGTTAAATTAATCAAATTTACACAAGTATTACTTATTTATAGCATAAAATTTAGAAGAAAAAACTATTTCTTAAACACAAAGTACAACTTTCTGACCTTTCCACTGTATGTGTTGACAGATTTGACGGATGCGAGATAAAATAAGTGTATAGCAATCACAAGTGACATAATTTTACAATTTCTGATCTTTTAATTTACACGTAGAAATTACCATACAAACAAAGTAAAAAAAACAAACATTGTTTTAAAAATACGACGAATTTTATTAAACTTCTTAATACAAATAAGTTTTAAAATAAAATCTTCGCTTAATAAGTTTTTAAACTAACCCCAACAAATCTTTAATGCATTTAAAAAATATTTTTGAAACTTTATGCATTATTATAATTAAAAAAACTAAAATCATTTCTTTTAAAATTTCGTTATTAATCGAAAAAAAAAGACTATAATGTCCTTAGTTTATATTATTTATTGAAGCAATTAAAAACTTATCGAATTAAATAATGTCATAGTTATATTGAATTTTTTGTCAAGAGCAGATTTTCGGAAATATAGACAAACTTTTTCAAAAAATAATAGATGGTTTAGATTCCCCAATGAGTCTTGTATTTAACTAATAGTATCAGTTTTCGCAACAAAATTTGATTTCTTAAAATTTCATGAATTTACGTGGTGGGGATGTAAAAAAATATTTTTACTAAGATTATTTAACAATAATAATTTCAAAATTAATTTCATTCGTTCGTGAATATGTTGTGAAAGTTTCATTAAAGTCCGACAATTATTTGATTTTTGCAATAATTTTAAAAAGAAAAAAAAACACTTATGTAATATTACATTTTCCGTTTTAAACTCTCGTAATGGGTTGGTTACCCGTTAACTAAAATCAAAACAAGATTTTTTATCTAAATTTCGAACATGTTTGAAAGGATTCAAAAAATAATCAAAAATACTTTGATCTTTCCTCTTAATAATAATATAAAAGTTTTGTTTTTATTAAGTCTCGGGTCTTTTTTTTATTCATACTATGCTGTATTTTCAGCGATTTAGTGGAGGTAGCTAATATATATATATATATATATATATATATATATATATATATATATATATATATTAGTCATCTACAGACAATCCTGTTTCGCTGTATCACAGCTCATCAGTGTGGCTAGACACATCCACTTGCTTCTGGCTGGGATCGAAACTCGAGCGATTTGGTGTCAGTCGGAATCGCTACTCCCTAAGGATTCAGAGAAGGGAAATTTTAACGAAAGAACTTAATTCATTTCTGAAGAGTAATGCATATATTGCAGAAGTGGAAATTGTTTTTAAAATTTTCTTCTCTAGAGAGCTCAATCGTAATGAGAGCATAATATATTAGTCATCCACGTACAAGCCTGTTTCGCTGTATCACAGCTCATCAGTGTGGCTAGACACATCCACTTGCTTATATATATATATATATATGGATAGAAAAAAGCAATTGACGTAGTAATAAAAGTATTTTACAGATTTTCAAAGTGTATATATATAATTCATCCACATACAAGCCTGTTTCACTGTATCACTGCTCATCAGTGTGGCTAGACACATCCAATTGCTTCTGGCTGGGATCGAAACTCGACCGATTTGGTGTCAGTCGGAGTCGCTACTCTCTAAGCCATAGGCGCATGGATTCAGAGAATGGAAATTTTAACATCTTGTATGTAAGCAGTGTATACACACACCAGTCACCGAGAGAATTCAATTCATTTCTGAAGAGTCACGCATAAAGCAGAAGTGGAAAATGTTTTTAAAATTTTCTTCTCCAGAGAGGTCAATCGTAATGAGAGCATAATATATTAGTCATCCACATACAATATATATATATATATATATATATATATATATAGAGAGAGAGAGAGAGAGAGAGAGAGAGAGAGAGAATAAGTAAATAATATATGGGGCGGAATCCGACAAGATGAATAGATAAAGTAAAGAACAGGTAAGAAAAAAAGTGTTTTTAATCAAACGTTTCACTTTAACAAAAATCATCATAAATTTTTTAAAGTTTAATGATTTAAAAATCTTTTTAAAAATTTAACGTTACTGACATATACACACACTTAATTCGTTTATAGTTTAACTACGCTTGACACGCATTATTTTCGCTTACATATACTTACATAATAAACATCTAATAATTTCATTAAAGGTGAGCAACAGACAAGATCTTTCTCTACATTTAATATTCATCCATTGCTTTATGACACGTGACATGTTTTTCACCAATGAAATCATACCTCAATCAACATACTGACTTAAATTTTTAAAGGATTTTTCAATCGTTCGTCTTTATAAAAATCTTTGAAGAAATTTGTTAAAGTGAAAAATGTTAGATTAAAGACACTGTTTTCTTACCTGCTCTTATATATATATATATATATATAAGCATGCGGTGTAGATATAGAAGCATCTAAAGGAGTATCCTGTACATACAGTGGTAGGTTAACTCTCTTAGAGAGCTCTAAATATATATGTATATAAGTACGAATAAATAACAAATATAAGAAAAAATTTAGGCGGACACGTTATTTCATGGTGAATCGGAAGTAGGGGGCCTATTTCAGGCGAACCATAATCAGCTTCCGTCTTTAGTGGCAAGAAGATTTTTCACGAATTCGTGTAAAATCTTCAGTACAATAAAGACGGAACCTGATGATGGTTCGCTTGAAATAGGCCCATACTTCCGATTTACCATGAAATAACGTATCCGTTTAAATTGTTTCTTATATATATATATATATATATATATATATATATATATATATATATTATAAATTTGGTATAACAATGGTTTATAAAGGCATGATATCACTACACAAAAGTTTTCATGTTTCAGAACAAAACTGTTCCTCTTCAGGCGATATGTTAAAACAAATGGGGAAAATGATTTATTTTGAAAATATACGATGAATTCATGGTCATTTAGATAATTAGTGAGTGGTAGATG
Organism: Ascarosepion bandense; assembly: GCA_037127315.1. Classification (NCBI taxonomy): domain Eukaryota; kingdom Metazoa; phylum Mollusca; class Cephalopoda; order Sepiida; family Sepiidae; genus Ascarosepion; species Ascarosepion bandense. The sequence continues at coordinate 2,540,350 of JBBBDQ010000895.1, read as the reverse complement.
GAGGAAATGCTTTTGATGTGTCAATATTGTTCAATCACACTGAGAATGATATAAGCATAGAGATTTAATATTTGGGTTATGAAAGGGGGCAGGATGACTTGGATCTAGACATGTCACTTATTAATTTTGTCTGGATAAGATACATAGTGAGATTTTTGAATAGACAATAATTTTGAAAAAGTGGTTGGATTTTAGGTTTTTGTTATTGGAAAATAGTTTTTTTTTATTACTATCTATGAGTAAAAGGGATAGAATGTTTAGGTCAGAATTAGGATTAAATAATTGTGGTATACTTAGTTATACTGTATTAAGAACAACACACTATTGTGTGGATGTTTTTTTTTATTAGAATAATTTTCATTTTTTATTTATGTTAGAGCATAAGTTAAAATTGAAGCATTGTAATTAATTAAATTTTATAGGAAATTATTTTGTCTGAGTAAGGTACATAGTGGGATAGGTAAATACTTAGATAGGTAAATAACTTTTAACAGCAAGTTAGATTATTTATGAGTAAAAAGGTTGGAATATTTATGCTATATATATATGCGGTAAAATTCCGGAAAAAAAGGTAAAATCCAGGATAAGGTTGGTAAATAATCCAGGAGGATCCTAGTAATATCGTTAAAAAATATTAAAACTGATCCAATAGAGAGCTCAATGCAAACCAATTCAATTTACAGAGCGGATATTTCTTTATTTATCTGTACATTGAGATAAAACTTAGTGGGGAAAATAGCCATTTTCAACATGTCATTTTAAGGCCTGCAGTCTTTGACCCTTTATAAACAGAGACTGAGGAAAAATTCTAATCCCAGAGGTTAGTTTAGGTAAAGAAAGGGGTTGGAATGTATTGGTTTTCATTGGGTTCGGCAAGGAGAAGGAGTTAGTAGTAATTCTTCCTTGGTAGTGCGAGGTATGTGGCCTGACTTAGGGTTAGCATTGGTAGGTGGTGAGAAGGTAACTGCTTGGTCCACTTTAAAAAACAAAATTTGAAATTTTTTTTATCGGGACTAATTGGGGGGATATGATAATTATTGTAATTTATACTTATTTCTATGGCGACACATACTTATGATCTCACTTCGTTGTTTAGGAGTATATTTTGGTCTTGAAATTTTAACATTTTAATTTTTTTTCTTTCAAACATAAATTACACCTATCTCTTAAGTTATTATGGGTCCTAGCCTTGCCTATGAGTTTCCATTTTATCGAGTGATTTAAGTTACTATCTTTTAATTTCCAGTGTTTTCTAGGTCAGTTTGGTATTTTAAACTAGGGTTGGTGAAGGAGTGAAAGTTCGAATACACAACAGCTCCAACCTCGACTAATGAAGTAAATCAGCATATATATATATATATGTAATGAACCTAATCACAGTAAGGCAACACTAATAATAACATACTGAACTTCCGAAAATAATGCAGACTTAACAGTAATTTAAACCGTCTTGTAACCCGACGAGAACTACCTCGTGGGTTAAATAATGGGGGGAGAAAAAAAAGAAACAAACAGCGCACAAGAACAATACGTCTAGTGCCCGTTAAAAAGAAAAAAAACCCAAGACGAAACCCTAACAATAAAGTGCTCTATACGAAAGTACGAAAGTAGAGCGAGAATACAATACAAGAAATCTAGAAGCGAGCCACCACCTACGGCGGTTTCACACTACGGATCTTCAGGGTAAGAGATCCGTAGTGTGAAACCGCGGTAAGTGGTGGCTCGCTTCTAGATTTCTTGCATTATATATATATATATATATATATATATTGATATCAGTTGCAACGTAGACACACACCAACGGTTTAATGTATAAGAAGATGCGTATAATGTTGACTGTATGACAACCAGATTTTTATTATTTCGATCAGAATCTTCTGCGTACAAAGATTCGTTCGTGTAAAATATAGCAAAAAATAACATCATATTCACGGATTCTTTAAAACTATATTGCTTGATTCAATCGCTGTATTTTTTGGCCTTCTTCAATCAAGCAACATATTCCCCAGATCGATGATTAAAAATATCTTTTAGCGATTGAACCATGCAGGTCTTAGAGAGTTACATTTTTCTTCGAAGATTGTGGACTTACCTACACAATCGCAAAAAAATGTGTCAGATTACAGAAATCACATCACTTGAGGACTCTCAAAAGTAGCAACAACTAAAATGAATAGCACATGTAACTCGAAGAGAAAAATAAGAAGATAATCAGATGTTCCACACTACTTCAAATAAAAGGTTAGGAAGGAAACCCCCCACTGATATTCTAAACAGTAATAACAGTTAAATTGAGCAGTAGATATCGACTCGGTACCAGAGATCGGAGGATCGAGTTCGAATTCCAGTTGAATTCTTTACATTCACTTACGCACAAATACCCTTGGGAAAAGTATTAATCCGTCTCTTCCCTCCCATTATGGGTTTAAATAACAAAACAGATTGGGTTCTATAGCCTTGGCTGGCAACCAGTCTACAGCAGAAAGCAATGGCAACTTACTGCGGAATAATCTTCTGCCCAGTCAGTAATGTCTCTTTCGAGACATGATCGCCCAAGCGTGTTTTACGTGTGGCACTTAACTGACTGACTGAATATAATTGTTGAAAACATGATTAAGGCATCTTCTGCGCATGAAGTGGGGGATCGGTTTTATGTTGTTGTGAAGTAATAAACCGATCCCCCAATAATTACTACTTAATAATATAATATAGGTCTTCCTCCTCTAGCTATGAGTCAAATAATAGGACAGATTGGGTTATATAGCCTTGGCTGGCATCCAGTCTTCCAGAGAAAGGAATGATACCCTTACTGCGGGATAATCTTCTGCCCACTCAGTTATGTCTCTTTTGAGACATGATCACCCAAATCGTCTGTCACGTATGGCACTTAATTAACCGACTTTCCTGATAAATTGTTTTAAGAGAAAGATTGTATTTATTTCGAATAGTTCGTTTATAAACTTATTTATTTCCACTGAGAGTAGCACTGGCTGCTCGGTCAATGAATCCCAAATGTTTCCTTATAAAGAAATGGCAAATATTACCATTACTTTTCAGTGGATATAGACGTTGGTTAGTTCCAGTGACTTGATCCAAATAGTTGTGAGTTCAATACCTTGCTATAGCAGTGGTGAACAAATAACTTAGAGCGTTGTTCAAGGGTAATAATAAACGGCATCCGGAAGTGGGATCGCACATAGAACGAGAACTATCGATCCCAGTGATCGAAATAAATGGTTGTGTTCGAAATGCCTAGCATTTGAAAAAGGCCGGAGAGGACAAGTTCCGAAGCGTCTTAAAAATAGCAATAAAAAAGAGGTCAACAATCCGAATAATGTATTGCCATTATTATTCAAACACCTGTTCTAATTAATAACTTTCTTTGTATTTTGAACCGAACTCGTCATTCAATTCATGGCGTTATATTATTTTGATTTTACTGTCCGCTTCATCCCAGAGATATCGGGAATTTGTTAATACTTCTATTTTAATTCATATTTTTTTAATCATTTCACCCTCCAAGCAAGGCGATAATGCCACTAAGACACAAGATGATACTGAGAGTGAAAGAGAATAAGAAGACATTATTGAAGAGAAAATAGAATAAAAGAACAGGTTTCAGGAAGGCAGAAGTTGGCGATTGATGTTGCAGTTACATTTTTCAAAAAATGTTGATGACACAAGTGAAAAAAAACAATGAAGTTCGACTGTTGAGAAATGCTCGTAAAATTGAATAAAACTTACAATTACATCATGTTAAGTTTATATTAAAACGATGAGAGCTTAGTCAGCTTCGTGCCATACGTGATACACACTTGAGCGATCATGTCTCGAAAGAGACATGATTGACTGGGCAGAAGTTTTTCCTGCAATAGGTTGTCATTACTTTTTGTGGTAAACTGGCTATAGAACCTAATTTCTTATGCTATTTAACCTGCAGCTGGATGGAGAAGTGACGGATTAGTACTTTTCCAGGGGTATTTGCGCTTAATCGAATGCGATGATTTCAACTGGAATTCGAACTCGGCTCTGATTTTTATTTCCGAGCCGGTATCCACTGCACCACCCACGCACATCCACCATTTTAGTCATCATCATCATCATCATCATCATCATCATCATCTCACCTCTTTTACACCCAATGGCGTTTTTATGGGTAATGTTGTTAGCCCTGCGCCCAACCCCCAGACCTAGAGGAACGGTGAACCATTTTTGATCCTTACGTTTACAGCACCTGGTATTCCCAAATGGTCACTCATTTAAGTACTGACCAGGATCGATGTTGCTTAACTTCGCTGATCGGACGAGAACCAGTGTATTCAACACGATATAGCCGTATACCACCAATTTAGTACTACACTTAAATTAAGGTACCAAGTAGGAAAACTCATTTGAACATTTTCCATGAACATATTTATTGAAAAGACAAAGGTAAGCCAACTCAAGGCGGTGGAAAATAACATGTAGAAAGAAAGTTTTGATTTCCAGGTAATAAACGTAACCGTTGTGCTACTGGGATCACGTGACCATAAATATTTAATATATAAAAAACTCAGACTTCTGTCTGAGTGCATTAGCACTAACACTCACTTTGTCTGACCCTCTGACTTTGGGCGGAGAATAACCCAGTCGAAACTCCACCGAAGGGTAAAGTCTCGTCTGGGGAATATTAGACAATAAACTTTTGCCCGGTATTTAGGACCCAAATACCCCACATTAAAACGGCATTGTGCTACATTCCGCCTCGGCGAAGAGGTAGATAAATATCATTCTGTGCCTGTGCTTCAGCACGAAAACTTACCTTATTGGATTCTCTGACTTCGGGCGGAGAGTAATAACCCAGTCGAAACTCCGCCGAAGGGTAAAGTCTCGTCTGGGGAATATTAGACAATAAACTTTTGCCCGGTATTTAGAACCCAAATACCCCACATTAAAACGGCATTGTGCCACATTCCGCCTCGGCGAAGAGGTAGATAAATATCATTCTGTGCCTGTGCTTCAGCACGAAAACTTACCTTATTGGATTCTCTGCCTTCGGGCGGAGAGTAACAACCCAGTCGAGACTCTGCCGAAGGGTAAAGTCTAGTCTGAGGAACATTAAACAATTAATTTTTGACCGAGCTATATGGCTCGGATTCCCTACATTCAAAGGGCCTTGTGCCACATTTCGCCTCAGTAGGGAGGTAGATAAATATCATTCGGTGTTGTGCATCATTCCGGTGTTGCGCGTCATTGAAGAGATTGTTTTCTGAGTGAATTACTCAAGAGAATTATTCCGTATTATTGGAAGGATTTTTTTAGTACATTGACTAAACGCAAAGATACCGAAATATTACAACTCGCCAGTAGCGAGTTCCTAAAAGTTCCCTTCACAATAACGTTACGAAATCTAACCTTATAAAAGAAAAGTAGCGTAATCAAGATGCCAGGTCATGAACGATTTTAATGACCCCACTTTTTATTTTTTATTCATATTTAAATTGTTGTCCTCATCTTTGTTGTTGTTATCACAATGTTTCAATAGTTGTGCCTCCCAGACTTCATTCAATGTATATCGATCCGGGTAACCCGTAGAGTATTCCAAAGTGAAATCTTTATTTAATCTAAGGGGGTAGATAATTCTCTGTAGATTATCCAGGGCGTTTTGACCTCTTTCTCTCAAATCCTGTTCTGTCATACATTTGCTTAAGCACATCAAGTATTTCTTATGCTGTTTTTCCCTGTCCCTTTTTCCTACTATCTGCCTTGTGAGGATCATATTCACAAACCCTCCTCCTCATTAATGCCTCCAAAACTGCAACTCTCTCTTTCTGATGTTAAATATGAGTTTTCTTTTTATTTGCATTCTCTCCAAATCTTCGTTACTTACATATTCGTTCAATGGTGTCCTCGGCATCCAAAATTTTTTGCCCATTCAGTCTTGTCACGAAAGATACGAGTATCACGTATGGCACTTTAATTGACTGACTAATTAAATCCATAGTTGAAAAGAAGAGACATATTATTACCTTTCCCAAGGGTATTTACGTCTAAGTGAATGCAACAACTTCAACCAGAATTCGAACTCGGCTTTCCGATTTCTCGTTCCGATCTGATACCCACTGCTCTAAAATGGACATCATTGGCCATACATTTCTGGTTCCGATTTGATACCCCCCGCTCTACAACGCGCATCATTGGCCATATATTTCTCGTTCCAATTTGATACCCACTGTTCTACAACGCACATCCTTGGCCATACATTTCTCTTTCCAATCTGATACCCACTGCTCAACAACGCACATCTTTGAGCATGCATTTTTCATTCCGAGCCACTACCGCTGTTTGCAGAGGAAGGACTTTCTGGACTGAAGATAAATTGTTTCTAACACATTATCTGCAATACAGAGTGAGTAAACGAGTATATACTAAATTTAGTGAAAGAACTTGGATGTTTAATAAGATGCTTCGCGATGGAGGAACCATATGTGTTGTCTGTTAGGACTAAATGTAATTTCACCACAAATTGTATTCCGCCCGATTTAATATTACAGTTCGTTGCATTTACTTATGTGCAAATACCCTTGTGAAAGATACGATTCCATTTCTTTTCCACCAAAAGTAGCAACCGGTCCAGTAAAAAGACAGTGCGAATTTCAAATCTGCAAGTATGGGTTAAATAACCTCAACAACACGCAATTGGCCAATTATTAGTGGGTACAGCTACATTCCTGAAGGCATGGTCAATCATGCTGTAGTTCCTACAACAGGAGTGAAAAGATCCTGGAATTGTATTTGGCTGGTATTAGGGATAACATCTTAATTATAATTCAGCTTGTCTATCTTCGAAAATGCGATGGTCATCTTCTTAGATAAATAGCGTAAGGTTTTCATCTACCCTCAGCCCATATTACATGTACCCGTAATAAATAAATCTTCTTCTGTGTCTCGTGTTCCTTCAGGATGTATGTGATCATGAAACTCCACAACTTGCTGAACTTTCTATCTCTTAGTAAGTTTTGCCTTTTTGGTTTCTCTCCAAATCGCTGATCTGCCATCCATTTACACAGGCATATTTGATAGGTTATCCAATGATTTTCATATGTTCTTCTTGTCATATATCATACTAGCAGTATAGCCCGGCGTTGCTTGGGTGTAATGAAAGCTTTAAAACTAATCCATGGTCCTGGAGCCCAGACTATTTGGACGTTGGCACGAAAGACTAAAAAGCAATAGTTGTTTCCAGTTAAAGCGAAACCGTATACTGAAAGAAAAATGAATGGATGTAAGTCAAATTTTGATTTCCTGGTATCGATATCAAATAAGTTTTTTCCGTCGTAAACTGAATTTTGAAGGCTAAATAAGTCCTCTGAGTAAATGGTATCATGGCTGAGACTAAGAACTACAATTATACCTACTTAGATTCAAACCCGAATCATAAACTAAAAAAAAGGCTGAAAAAATACAGACATACAGGCAGATAAACACACACACACACACACACACACACACACACACACACACACACACACACACACATCTTGCCTTTATATATATATATATTATCGATTTTCTGCACTATTGTAAGAACTGCAACCTTAAAATTTCTGAATATCGTTTCTGATGTCTTTGTCTCTGAGTGTATCAAATTTGATTAAAATCGGACCACTCCTTCTATAATCTGAATTTTTCGATTATCGATTTTCGATATTTATCGGGGGTACCTCGACACAAAACCTGGCTAAAAACACTCGCAGACGCTTATAGTACATCTGTGTAAATTTTCAAGAAAATCGGTTCAGCCGTTTCGGAGTCTATAGGTAACGGACACACACACACAGATACACACACACACACAGACAAAGTTGCATTTATAAATAAGTTTAGATAAGTATCAAATTCTCCAAGCCATATGTTCTCTTTATGTGACCTAGAAATTCTGTTATTTTTTGTTCTAAATGTTCTTTTTGTTTCCATTTTTCCTAAACTTCACTGTTGCCAACATATTCAGTCTAGAGCATTCCCATCATCCTTCTGTAGAAGCATATTCTTATTCTTATGCAAAGCACATTTAAATTTTGTAATAACCAAACACGCCAATGTCTAAGCATGTACATTTTCACATGTCAGTATATTCATGTGTATATGTGTATTTGAAAACTTTTTTGTGTTTATGTGTTTATACATAATCGAATGTGTTTATGTCCGTGAAAGAGAGGACGTGAGTAAAAGTGGTCCTTCCCAGTGGAGTTAAATTATTGAGTCAAAAACAGGTTGAATGGCAGATGAAACGACCCGAATGACAAGCTAAATCAAGCGATCAGTATAACGTAAAGAGAGCCGACAAAAAAAAACTGATTAACTAATAGAAACAGACACATTTTTTGTAAATGTTATTTCCAAACTAAGGATTTTACGCCGAAATTTCATTATGTGTGTGTCTATCAATAGAGGATTTTTTCAAAACTCTTTAAATCCCTGTTGTCCATATTTGAAATGTTGATACAATAGTGTGCAAAAGCAAAGGAGACAGTCAAACTTAAAAAAAAAAATGATTCAATCGTGTTAATTAATCTTAGCTGATTCTGGAGAATCTAATACTCACAGGAGGGATAGAAAGAAAGAGAGACAAAGAAAAGCAGATATATTTGATAGGCTTGAGCAAATAGATGGCGGAGCGGGGTGTGGGGAAAATAGCAAGAGAAAAAATATTGAGAGCGACAAGGGACTGGGGTAAGTTGAAGTCGATGATCGCCTTCAACCCGAAGGGACAAGGCACATGAAGGAGAAGAGTTCAGTGTAAGTTGACGTGGCCTGCCTATACTGTAGATACGTCGGGATCTAGCCTATTAGATGATGTAGCCCCAGCTGTTCATACCGTTGGAAAATTCACAACTATCTCAGCCACGAAAGAGCCGTCATGTTTATTGTTTCTGTTAATCTTGACTATTATATTTGTAATGAATATTATAGACTAAACTATCGCCCGGTTCACACTTCATCCACGTCTATTGAACAGGTGAAGAGGCTCATCCCCTGTTTCCTGTTTAGGATGTGGTTTCCGGTTTTCTCTTTTCCAATCTTTTCACTATTTTCCATTTTTTTTCTCAATTGGAGTAGATAGACTAAACTATCGCCCAGTTCACACTCTACCCACGTCTATTGAACAGGTGAAGAGGCTCATCCCCTGTTCCCTGTTTAGGATGTCGTTTCCGGCTTTCTCTTTTCCAATCTTTTCACTCTTTTCCTTTTTTTTTTTCTCAATTGGAGTAGATAGACTAAACTATCGCCCAGTTCACCCTCCACCCACGTATATTGAATAGGTGAAGAGGTTCATCCTTTGTTCCCTGTTTAGAATATGGTTTCCGGCTTTCTCTTTTCCAATCTTTTCACTCTTACGTAGCCCCCTGCGCATCAGTGGCGTTACCGCCTTGCTTGGGGTGTTATGATTAAAAAAAATATATGCTGTATGAGAAAATAATCATAGTTGCTATCTTCTTCTATGCACCGTGTTCCTTCAGGACTTGAGGATCACGGCTCTCCACAACTTTCTATATTTTGTAGCTATTAGTAATATTTGCATTTTTATTATCTCTCCTGGTGTTTGTTCTGCTATCTATTCATACAAGATTCATAAGTAGGACACGTGTTGTTTTCATTTGTTTCTATTGCTTTTAATGTCTTGTGAGTATCAAGTTTTCCATGCCTACTTTTCACGTTATCTGTGTCAATATTTTTAATTGTTTCTTCAAATCAATGTTGAAATGTCGTTCTTGTTTTCTTTCCCTTAAAGCTTCCTAGTTATTCATACTTTCCATCCAGAAAATTCTCAGCGACCTTCTGTACCCTTTGCAATCGACAAAAATTAACATTACGTAGCATTTATGCATTTTTTTATTGGTTTTAATGAAATTTTTCAGTTTTTCTTTCCCTAGAGCATTATTTTGAGGTCTGCAAACAACCAGTAGACGCTGGGGGCCCAGATCTGGAGAATGGGGTGAATGCGAAAGCAATTCGAAGTGCAAATCATGTAGTTTTATCATCGTTGCGATCGAATTGTGATACGGTGCCTTGTCTTGGTAAAAACTCACTTTTTCGTCTTCATTTGTAGCTGTTTTGGGCGATTTTTTTCTTCAAAAGCACCAATAATGCTATATAATATTTACTATTGATGGTTCTTTTTTCTTAACGTAATCGATGAACAAAATACCTTGCGCATCCCAAAATCCGGAGGCCAAAATCTTGCCTACTGATATTTACGTCTTTGGTCGCTTTGGACGGCTTTGACTTGCTGCTGTCCACTCAGCTGACTGCCGATTTCTCTCCAGCGTGAAGTGTTGGATCCATGTTTCATCCATTGTAACATATTTACACAAAAACTCCTTTTGGTTGTGTTAAAACAATTGCAAACAATGCTCTAAATCGCCGATGTGCTGTTATTTTTGATCGACTGTTTTTTTTTTTGTTTATTTGTTTTAATCGTATCACCCAGAGCAAGGCGGTAACGCCACTGATGTGCAGGGGGCTACGCAATAGTGAAAAGATTGGAAAAGAGAAAGCCGGAAACCACATCCTAAACAGGGAACATATATGTGTGTGTGTATACATACAAATATATGCATACATACAAACACACACGCGCATGTACTCACACACATACACACACACACACACACACATATATATATGGAGAGAGAGAAAGAGACATTGAGAAAATGCATCATTTATAGGATTTTCACGTTGTTTCATTGTCTTCAATTTTAATTCAAATACTTTTAGCCGAACTACAAACACACACATACATGCGTGTTTTTGTGTGTGTGTTTGTATGTATGCATATGTATGTGTATATATATATATATATATATATGTGTGTGTGTGTGTGTGTGTGTGTGTACATATGAATATATATATTTGTGTGTGCGTGTGTGTCTGTAGCTCACCTAATAATATATACATACATACATACTACATATATATATTTAGTGTATCGAGGCAGCAGATAACTTTCTAAACATATACTGTTAAATATAAGTGACAATGGATGTCAATTATGTTTAATCATGAGCCGTTCTAAACATCATATTTTGGCTTTAATTTCAGGAGTAAATAAAGACAAAAATTCTCCAACGTTTGGATATTTTTTTATTAAGTTGGTTCTAAGCATAGAACCACATTACAAATTTACGAGCTGCGTTTTCTATTTGGTGACTTTGTTAGCAAAGTTTTATGTCAACCCAAGATAAAATCGTTTTTGATGGTGGATGTTTTTATGTTAACGTCCCTGTAATCTCTCTGAAGATGGCTCTTGTGAGTCGAAAGCTTAGTCGTGTTGAATACACCGGCTCTCGTCTGATCATCAAAGTTAAGCAACATCGAGCCTAGTCAGTACTTAGATGGGTGACCGTTTGGGGAATACTAGGTAGTGTATATATATATATATATATATATATATATATATATATATATATATGATGGGATGTGTTTGATAATAGATGGTGGGTGATTACCACCATCTATTATCAAACACATCCAATCATCGATAGAACGCCGCATTAACACACACTCATCCAGTAAAGAAATATTTGATAAACACAAGGTAATTTACGATAAAATTCTTAAATATAGAGGATATCAATCATCAAAAATTAGCTTTGTGGAAAAATTCAGGAGTTCAAAAAGCAAAAATAGAAACCGGAAAATCATATGGTTTAACCCTCCTTTTAATCAATCAATTAACTTCAAGCTGGGACATAAATATCTTCAACTAATAGATAAGCATTTCCCCAAAAATAACCCTCTAAATAAAATATTCAATAAAAATACAATTAAACAAACACTAATACCAGTCCGGCCCATAATAACAACCACTGTAACTGTAGAAACCCTAATCAATGCCCCATGACCAATAAATGTCTAACGAAATCCCTGATATATATGTGTTCGATTTCATCCATGGAGAATCCTAAAGATGAAAAAATGTATATCTGAAATACCATGAACGTATTTAAAAAGCGATTTTACAATCACCTCTCATCCTTCAATAACAAAGAAAAACAAAACATGATATCTCTCTCCAAATACTTTTGGAAGTTAAAAGACGAAAATAAAACATCTAAAGTTAAACAGAAAATCCTTAAACAAGCAAGAACAGCTAAATCTATAAAGGAACCATGTTTACTCTGTCTTCAAGAAAAAATTGAGATCCTTTAATATATGAACAGTAACAAGATTTTAAACCAGAGGCATGAAACCACAGTAAACTGAAAGCACATTAGAGAACTAATATTACAATCATGCTAAAAAAAAATACTACAATAGCCAGAGCTATGACCCCATATATACATATATATAAAAAATTCTATCATAATATCGAATTACTAAACTCTAGAGTAAGGTTTAATATTTATAATTAAATTAGAAATGTTTCTCTAAATAAAATTTAGAGTTTTATAGAAGTAATCGATTTACTAAATTATAAAGTAAGGTTAATAACCATAATTAGATTAATTATATATACTGCCCTTAACACACACAAAACTTCAACTATTACCTTAAATACAAACCCCCATCACATACACAATTGACTAGATATATGAATAGAAATTTAAAATTAAAAATTTAATAGAAAAAACCGTTTCTAAACTATGATCTAATTAATAATTAAAAATTAAAAATTTAATAGAAAAAAATATATTCCCTAAATCCAAAGTTAAGATTAAACATACAAACTTACATTAATTATAAAGATTCTGCCTAAATTAAATATATCCGTGCCAACCACTACCGGCTCTTCTAAGAAATCCATAAGGATATAGTCTAGTCACTAGATAATAAAAACTTACAACTGTCTAGAAATCAAAGAATCCCATTAATCAACCACTTAAAAAACACCCTCTCCAAAAATTCCAACGGTCAGAGACTTATTCCCTTATCATTAACCCCCACCAACACCTCTAACAAAACTAAATAAATATAAGGAAAGAGGATTTCCATTACTTTACACACCGTCTGATGAGACATTGAAGTTTCAATGTCGAAACAATCGTACCTTTGTAGCGGATATATATATGGAATGATTATGTACATGTTCTAAAATATAATTTATAATAAATATTCACAGCTCTATATATTATATATCGAGCACTGTTTTAAATTAATGTTTTGGACGTTGTAAGAATTCTTTCTTCGTTCTGTATTCACTCGGATATATATATATATATATATATATATATATATATATATATATATATATATATATTAGGTGCCTCCAATCATTTTCGTTATGTAAATTTTAAATTATATTTTTAAAAATAACAAAGTTCTCTTGAAACGTTTATTTTAGTTATAGTTGAAAGCTAAATAATTAAATTTACTATTTCTGTAAGCAAAAGTACTCGTTGGTATTTCAGACAGAAATTGTATCGATTAGAATCTGAAATGTTTCAATGTTTTTTAATCTTTTAATTTTTCGGCTATTTTTAACCCTCTAAGGCCATTTGTATCATATTTGATACAGTATTTCCCTATAAGGAAACATTTGGTATTTCCCTATAAGGAAACATTTGGTATTCATTGACTAAGCAGTCAGTACTGCTTTCATTTGAAATTTATAAAATATTTCTCTTAAAAAATTTTTCAGGAAAATATTTCTTTCAAGGCTTGTTTTCATACTGTATCAAATATGATACGAATGGCCCTAGAGGGTTAATAATATAATATGATTAAGGCTTCTACTTGTCATAAAGTGGGGGATCAGTTCTATATTGTTATGAAGTAATAAAGAGATCCCCCACTAATATGATACGAATGGCCCTAGAGGGTTAATAATATAATATGATTAAGATCTGTCTGCGGATGATTATATATATATATCTGTGTGTGTGTGTGTGTGTGTGTGTGTGTGTGTGTGTGTGTGTGTCTATTATTTTCTGAACACGTTTTTTTTCGGTAATTCACCTTAAAAATGATCGCTTGAAGATGAAGCCATAGTAAAAATATTATGCCGAAACATGCAAATTTCTGTGTCGTGAAATTGTCAAATTAATTCTATTACAATAATATTCAGCTCTACTTTAGTACTGAGCACTGTAAAAGTAAATATAAATGTTAAGGAAGACCTAATTTCTTATTGTCCTTTCTTCACATTATGTTATATATATATATATATTTATATATATATATAACATATATTATATATACATATTTATATTTATATATATATATATATATATATATATATATATATATATATATATATATATATAGTTATAGTTATGTGAATTAATAAATATACATATGGATAGTATTATTATTCATATAATATTCATGAAAATTAATAAATACGCATGTATAGTATCATTGGTCAGGTATTAATAAAACAGTGCTCACTGTAATATGAACAGAATATCATCGCTACATCAAAATATTACAACAAAAAAAGAGATAGATGTAAATTATGCCTTTTAGAAAAACTTGTCATCTTAAACCATATAAATAATCCTAACCTACTTAACAAAAAAAGCGATTTAAAGACCACGTGCTGCCATAGGAAAAATACTTAAAATTTTAGCTCCCGATTGATATAGATTCCTGTATAGGTTTGCCTCTTTCTTTCTCTCTTTCTTCCTCACTCCCTTACCTTTCCACTTTCTTTCATTTTCCTGAAAGTATTACTATTAATAATTATGAATTATGCCCCTTTGATTTCTTCTGGCTGCATTTTAATATTTTTTTAATTTTTTTATTTTTATTTTTTGTCTATTTGTAAACATAGAATATTTAAATTTTTGTGTTTTATGATTTTTATGTTTTCTGAATTACACCCCTTTCTTCTCCCTGCATTTTAGTATTTTTTACTTTAAATTTTAATTTTAATTTAAAATTCTAATACTTTTTAATTTTTTATCTACATGTAATCTTATAATGTTCCTATTTTTACTCTTAATTATAGTTATTAAAAAGCCGTAACTTAACTTTATAAAAATTAACTCCTATGAACATTGAGGGAACTTAAATTCAAATCTATTAAAATGTCAGTTTGAAATATGCACCTAATGATTGCATAACTCATGAAACTCCGACATGCTATCAACGTAGGACAATATATATCCAAATGAATAAGAATGAAGAAAATAATTAAAACATTCAAAACATTAATTTAAAACAATACTCAATATGAAAATAGACCAATGAATATTTATTATTAATTATACTTTCACACACACACACACACACACACACACACACACACACACACACACACACACACACACACACATATATATATATATATATATATATATATATAATTCATTACAAATTTTCGGTTGCTTATAGCCAAGTTTCGTTAAAATTCGTTAATTTCCGTAACATGTTTACATTTGTTGACATTACGATACATTTCAGAGCAAACTGTGATATATAGGCATGATAAAAACCTCGTCTGATCATGGTCGAGTGGTTAAGACAGTACCAGATCAAATGTTAGCTTCCCCTATGTAAATAGGGGTCGCATGTTCGAATCCTGCTGGATAGCACACATTTTCGTAATAAAATTTATCGTAAAATAATCAGGCCGGTAGATATAAATATAAAATACTGTTTAATTAAAAACAGAATATCTACTTAAATACGAGTATCGGTAAAAATAATGTTCAAAATAATTCATTACAAATTGTCGGTTGCTTATAACCAAGTTTCGTTAAGATTCGTTAATTTCCGTAACATGTTTATATATATATATATATATATATATATATATATATATATATATATATATAAACTTATCTTAAGTCATATAAATAATCCTAATCTACTTAACAAAAAAAGCGATTTAATGACCACATTCTGCCATAGAAAAAATACTTACTTAAATTTTTAGTGACCGATTGATATAGTTTTCACTTTCCTTCTTCTTTCTTTCTTTCTTTCTTTCTCCCACAATTATTACGACATTTGCCATTAAAATACTTGTAGAAAAGGCAGAAGGAAGTCACATCATGTCGGTGTGAAAGTAACTGAAAGCAGGCTGCCAAGTCAGGATTGATTATATTGCAGATCCTCCTTTGGATTTTGTCGAGAACCTTAAGATGAACAGCAGGAACACCCGGACAGATATGGCAACAGTATTCGATGCACGGGTGAATGGTACATATATAAATTCTGACGAGAAAAACCCTGACACAGTGATCTAACTTTCCTAGCAACAAAATGCAGCATAGATTTCATCGTCATTCCATTTGAGATCATTTTAGAGAGTCAGGCCAAAGAGGCAATGTGTGTTGTTCTCAAAGAAACTAGCGTTAACCATTTTGATGGTAGATAGGGAAGATTTCTCTATGGTTGTTAATGGAGAACAGCCCCGCTTTGGAGGCATTAAAATTTAAAATGAAAATAAAAACTGCAAAAAATAGAAAGAGTTGCGGAGAGTTGCGGAGAGTCATAGTCTTCAACGTCCTAAAGGGACAGGGCACATAAAAGAACATTATATAACACCTACAGTCTGACACAATGCTAAATATATATTCAAGAAGAAAAAAGCTTTCCTCGTGATAAACCATTGTAATTATAAAGGCAAAAATTGGGTTTCTAAATTACTCGTCACGGGATCCAGATTTTTATGTCAAAAATCGACAAACAACCGACTGTTTCCATTTTTGTTTGTTTTATCCTTTCTACTTTCAGCGAAATCCGAAATAACTTAATCTCGAAAAAGCTTTGAACTCTTTTGTTTTCGCGAAACATAAAAGACTTTGTGTCCTGAAGCAATCTCCACTCATTTGTCGTGTTCGGAAAGTTTCTTACATCAAAGAAATGTATTTTCAGTCTTTCGCCGATGTATATTCACAAATTTCTTTTCTCATATAATTCACTTCAGATCCCTTTTCAAATTCACCGTCTTTTTTTACTGCTGTGTATCGAGGTGTTATCTCTCTCTCTCTCTCTCTCTTTCTCTCTCTCTCTTTCTCTCTCTCTTTCTCTATCTCTCTCAGTCTGTTCATTATCTATCTAAATATATATATCAAATGCTGATGGCATCTACCTATCTACCGATGCAAATTTGTTTATGTCTATCTTAATCTGTTTATCTCTAAATCTTAATCTAGCTATCCCATTCTATTCTGATCTATCTTTTTTTTCTTTTTTTTAATCATACCACCCCGAGCAAGGCGGTATCGCCACTGATGTGCAGGGGGCTACGTAAGAGTGAAAAGATTGGAAAAGAGAAAGCCAGAAACCACACCCTAAAACAGGGAACAAGGGATGAGCCTCTTCGCCTGTTCAATAGATGTGGGTGGAGTATGAACCGGGCAAGAGTTTAGTCTATCTACTCCAATTGAAAAAAGAAAAGAGTGAAAAGGTTGGAAGAGAAAGCCCGAAACCACATCCTAAACAGGGAACAAGGGATGAGCCTCTACACCTGTTCAATAGACAAGGGTGGAGTGTGAACCGGGCGATAGTTTAGTCTATCTACTCCAATTCTATCTATCTATCTAAATTTCTTATCTTATCTATCTATCTTATCTATCTATCTATCTATCTATCTATCTATCTATCTATCTATCTATCTCATTCTGCTCATGATCTATCTATCTATCTATCTATCTATCTATCTATCTCATTCTGCTCATGATCTATCTATCTATCTATCGATCTTATCTTATCTATCTGTCTTATCTATCTATCAATCTTATCTATCTATCTATCTAGCTATCTATCTATCTATCTTATCTATCTTATCTTTATCTATCTATCTATCTATCTATCTATCTATCTATCTGTCTCATTCTGCTCATGATCTATCTATCTATCTATCTATCTATCTATCTATCTATCTGTCTCATTCTGCTCATGATCTATCTATCTATC